>SNQN01001246.1:24417-46432 GCA_008642245.1 Bassia scoparia
GGAGCACTCTAAGACAATTTAGAAATTTATAATAATATTATAGTAGTATTTCTTTGGTATAATATAAAAAAACAACTAATTCAACTCTTTACCTGCAATTTAAGCTCATTTTCTAGGCTCACATGATACTATGATAGCTATGTTTAAATCACTCTTCTTAACTTTTTTTTTTTCTATTTTACTCACATATAAAATAAAACAAAAAATTATTCCCCTACACCAATTAACTTGCATTCAATTTTATATCATAGCCGTTAGAGCTCTTGTGAATAAATTTAGTAGATATTATTAGGAGTTCACACAGGTCTAAGATTGGACCGGACCGAACCGAGATCGAAATCCAAAAAAATATGGACCGAAGACTAGATCTGAAAAAACCTGTCCGGTTCGATTCGGACCTCATTTTTTCAGGTCCGATCCGATTTTGGACCTGTTGGACCAGTTTTGATAAAAAAAAAAAAATTGATTTTCTCCTTGAAACTTAACTAATAATGCATATTCTTACTAACTCATTTGTCCAGTGTAGTAGTGTGACTCGTGAGAAGCAGAGAGCGAGAGAAGGATAAAACTTGTGATTATTTAATGGGCTATGGGAAGCTAGGAAGCACGAAACTCTGCCAAGGTAGCGTGTCTCGTGTCGGAAACGAACACTCCTCGGACACGCGTAAATCCGTATTCGACACACAAAAAGACGTATTCAATTTTTTATTATATTTTTGGATACACGGATARGGATAGGAAACGTGATGGACACGTTTTCAAGAAGAACACTTGTCTTCTCCTATTCTAATTTAAAATCCTAACATCCATTTTATCATTTCCTCCCCATAAACCCACTAAATTAACCCAAACCAATAGAATTCCTCCTCCCTCTTCTGATTTTGGTGGCTCGATTCTAAAACTCTTCAATTCTTTTCTCTTGTCATTTACGTTGCTCTTGTCAATTCGCCGACCGCTGATTTACTTCACTTATTTGTTTTGTTTGTTAGATTTATTTGATTTTGTTTCACTTAAATTGAAACATTTTTATCGTGTAGATCTAACTTCTTTCAATTTTTATATAAGAATGCTATTGTTAAAGTGTCGGTTAAAGTGTCGGGGTTTACTTATATTAAATGCAAGCTTGTCCAATTATCTTCAATTTGATATGTTTATTATATTACTATTCATGTGTCCACGTGTCCGCTTTTTTTTAGTTGACGTTTTCCCGTACTCGTGTCGTGTCCGTATCCGTACCCGTATCCATTTTGGTGCAACCTAGATGAAAAGATCGTTAGTGGACTATATTTTTTCCCCAATATATATTTGTATTTTGATAATATCGGGTTTTACGGTCCGGATCAAAAAATTCAGGGTTTAGATCGGATCGGACCAGAAACCCGGAATGTTAAATTTTATGGGTTGAAGGTCGGACCTGTTAGACCCGATCTGTACCCYGTCCGTTTCGATTCAAGTCCAAATTACGATCCGAACAGGATTGTGTGACACTCCTAGATATCATACATATATTACACGGGTTTTAAACTATTATTATATTAAGCCATACAACTTTACCTTACAAATATTAAATTGTAATTTTATTTCATTCTTTTTAGAATTTATTAAATAACGTGTATCGCACGAGCTCTAAACTAGTTTTAATTAAAAARAATGTCAAAAAGTTCAAAAAGATAGGGTCCATGAAATAGTAGTCAAGAGCTCCCTTCAACACACATTAGAAGTACCAAACACTTGAAAAACACAATATCCAGAAAATTTGTTCAAAAATAAATACAATTAATAAAATGGGTAGAAGATGATCTAGACGGAGAGTAGCCTGTAGTGGGCACCACTTAAGAAAATAGGAAGCAGAAGTCCAGAATCATACACGACATCAACAATTGCGTCATATTAATTATGTGGGTCCACTTGTCGTACATGTAGCGATTCACTTAAAAAAAGCAAACAAAGTTTCTACTCTTCACAGAATTTTACTATTTTTTGAAAGTGAGATGAGAAAAAAAAGGATGGAAAAAAATCTAAGGCATAATAATGACATGTTGCTGGTTTTATGCCTTTTTGGTTTGTTTAGTTTCCTGAAACAAGGAGCTGCTGATACTGTTAATGTATCCCAACATTTCACCCGTTCTCACTTCCCTTCTGATTTCGTATTTGGTGCTACTACTTCCGCTTATCAGGTTCCCCTTTTTAATTTACCCAATTTATAACTACATTTCTTGTTTTTTAAGCTTACATTTTTATTGTATTGTTTTTATAAATTGCTGCAATTTCATAATTATTATTATAAGATAGATTATTATATTTTCWATATATAAGCAATTTAATTTTGAATTGACGGTATTGTTTGTGAAGGTAGAGGGAGCTGCGTTACTGGATGGAAGGACGGCCAGTATTTATGATACTTTTGCTCATCAACGTTCCTCTAGTAAGATAATCTCTATCATTCTTTATTTATTACTCCCTTTGTTTTTTAGTTATTTCATTTCATTTTGACATGTTATTTAAAAGAGTTAACAAAAGTAATAAAAGAGTTAAGTAAYTTAAATAAAAAATGTTTAATAAATTAAATAAAAGAGTTAAATAAATTATGAAAGAAATGGATAAGAAAAGGAGGGAAACAAATTAGTATTAATTTTCATTTTATCATTTCCAAACTCTCAAATTCTCAATATATAATTATATATAGTCTCAACTTAATTTCCACAACTATATTGGCACTATTGTTTTAAAATAACCCTTTGTTTAGATAACATAAAATGAAAGAAAAAGAAGGGCAAAGAATGAGAGGGAAACAAGCTCTGTTGGATCATATGTTGAGAGAGGGAAGGTATGGGAGGGAGGAATCCTTATTCCATCATCATTTAATAAAGGCAATGCTTTTGAAATTGGATAGATTTGGAGGAAAATTGAGCTTATCATTTCCTTCCCTTTCCTTTCGAGAGTGTTGTAGTGATAATGCTAAGAATAATGTTTGGGGATAAATTGTGATGTTCTACTATTCATGAATTCTTAGGTATTTATATACACTTAAGACATTTAATATACYAAACAATGTTCTCACGATATATAATATCCTAATAAATTACTAATAATATTCTATTATATCTTATTCATATGAAAAATATATATATCATAAACAATATATTTTCCTTATCTATCTTATCTTATCTTCCTAACACCCTCTCGCAATCGTAACGACACTAACATGAATGTTGCTATTGGAGAAAAAAACCAAAAAGAAAAAAAGAAAAACAATGTGACTTTTTCAAAGTCGATATCAATCTCGTTGTTGATGTGAACGCCATTCTTTTCGAACTCATCCATAAACAACTAAACAGGAACGTCATTTTTTTCGAACCTGCAAATAAAACATTACAACTAGACCTTTTTCTTCTCGGACTTGTCGTATTTTACGCTTATCTTGTCGTCTCAAGGTATAATATCCCGTCGTCTCAAGGTACAAGGAAACCAAAGCAAGTCCTATCATTTCAAGGTATAATTTCAAGGTATAATATCCTGTCGTTTGAAAGTACAAGCAAACCAATCCTCGTCTCACGGCACAAGTAGAACCAAAACATGTCTCACAATCAGTTTTGAAACTGATATGAAAGTGAGACCAAATAACCAAACTATTTAAATTTGTGATGGGATGAACATCATCACAAAAATAAAAAGAACAAATTTTCGATGGAATGACCATCATCGATATTTGTATTAAGAAACTGATCTGTTTTGAAAATAAAGACGATCAAATGACCAAAGGAGATATCTTCTCCAAGATGTTTATGAGTAAAACACAAAACTGAAACTATCGGAAGAAAAAAAAAANAGCATTCAAACATCAATGTTTTCACTCCTATCTTTTTTTATCCTTTTTTAATTTTTCTTAAAGCCTATTTTTTATAAAGTCGGGTAATACTAAATAAAAGTAAATACTATTTTTTATAAATAATTGATCTAAAAATTAAATATTCATAAAAAGACATACATAAATAATATTTATAGACATAAATAATACTCATAGACATACATAAATATTAATATTCATAGACATAAATAATACATAGACATACATATTTATTTCACAACTCGCTTTCAAACTTGCAATTTCAGTTCCAATTACAAGCTCAATTACAGTTCAAGTCAAAGTTACAAAGTTACGTAGTACATCACAATTGTAACCAACAAATCACAACTCCTCAAATTTACAAAATTACATATTACATCACAATTCTAACCAAGAAATCACAACTCCTAAATTTACAATTCAAAATCACAATCTCACAAAGCAACTCACAATCACATATTCAAAGTCATCATTACAATTCAAAAATTCTATTATTCAATTCGCAATTCCAATTTTTAATTCCAATTAAAAAAAATTCAAAATTCAACTTCACAAGTACATTCTAGACTTTGAGAAGTATTAGCTTTTTTGGAAAAAAAACTTGCAATGCTAGGAGTCTTGCTTGAATTGCTTGATTTGCTTCTTTTCATTCTAAGGATTATACAAAATAAAATGAATTAACCAAAAAAATTTTMGGGAAAATCAATTTTATTCCTCTTAATTTAATTAAATCAAAACAATCAACACAAATTATATATGTTTTCATTAAAAAAAACAGCAATWTATAACTCTTAAAACWCCAACAAATCATRTAAATTAACATAACTAACTTCAATTACATAAATACATGAATTTTTACATAACAAATAACAGTAAAATGGCCATCAAAATCTGAAAATATGAAAATTAAATTTAAAAAACAGTAAGAAATGAAGAACTCATAAACAATAAAACATAAAAAACAATAATCCATTCAAATCCAAATATCCAACAACAATGCACATCACAAATTCGAAATTAAGCATCCCAAATTCAATCAAAAATTCACAAGATTCAGTCATTCAAAACTTCAAAACTTTTCATTGGTCTCACAAATTCGAAAATCAACATCAAATTCGAAAATAAATTGTAATTGCAAATTTACAATTTGATGAACAAAAAAAGGAAAAAAAATACAAACCTTTGAGGAATTGAGGCTGTGAGATCGACAACCAGGGAGGCATGGACGCAGGCCCGCAGCGGCGCGACGGTAGTGAGGGAGTGAGGGAGCTTCGCCGGAGTGAGGGAGTTTGGGTTTGAGAGTTTTGGGTTTTGGGGTTTTGGGGAGAAAGAAAGAGAAGGAGGGAGAGGACGACGGCGAGGAGGCTTCGACGGTGAGGGGTGAGGTCGTCGATGAGGGGTGAGGTCGCCGTTGAGGGTGAGGTCGCCGGTGAGGGGTTTTGGGGTCGAGTGTCGAGTGAGAGTGAGAGTGAGAGCGTTGAGTGTCGAGTGAGAGTGAGAGCATTGAATGTCGAAGAAAGAGAAGGAAAAGCAATACGATTAAAAATTAAAAAAAATTAGCGACCGATTTGCAAATCGYTTGCTATTAGCGATCGACAAATCGGTCGCTAAATGTTTTTTAATTTTTAACRAAAGGAGGGAAACAAAAATTCCCATTTCGCAAAAATTTAGAGATCGGTCGCTAAGTACTGTGCGACTGGTTTCGGTCGCTAAAATCGGTTGCCCGAAGGGAAATTTCWAGTTGTGTAAGTGCGATGGTCCAATTCTTTCACACTGCGATGGATTTTATATGGTGTTATTTTGGCACCCTTTGTCGAAGGGTTGTTGGGTTTCGAGTCATCATCGGAGCTGACCTCATAGGTTTTCGAAGTTTCATTGAAGAGGGGTGCCCGAAGAGGGGTGTAGGTGTCATTTCGTCACTCCCATCGGAGTTTTCATCCCTGACCTCCTTCGCACCCCGTCCAGAAGTTCTGGGGATCTCATTCCCTTCCTCGTCGTCAATTATTTGATTTTGAGGATCCCTTCTAGCAACAGTCTTTATGCGAGGCATGCTATCCTGCACAAGCAGAGGATCAGGGATGTTCCGATTGGTTATTGAATGTGAAGCAAAAAGGTTGAGGGTCGAAGAACCCACGGTTACAATCTAACCAGGRGAAGTTGGCTTGGGCTCTTCGAGGCCCCCYACTTCAGACTTATTAGGCGAAGAACCCATGGAACTGGTTTCGCTCATGATTATTACTTTGCTAAAAAATAATAAAGAATAGAGGTGCGAAGAGAATAAATTGTGAATAGTACCTGGAGTTAAGAGTTAACTGCGAAGTCGGTGAAGAATGAAGGGTAGAAGTTGCGGTAACAACGAAAGTGCGAACACTACTTGGCTTCAAATCTTTCAAATGTGCGGAGGAAGAGAGAAGTGCGAACAATCTAGAGAGAAGTCAGAGCAATAACAKTCTCTCTCTCCTCCTTGTGCCTTATTTATAAGGGAGCTGACCTAATAGGCTCCAAGGATTCAAAATTCGAATCCTTTATTTGAGTGGGAAAAGAAGACAAGGAGTTTGGGCTGCGAATTTCGGCCCAACTCCCTGTGAACTTGGGTTTTTTGGGCCGATGGGCCTTCGATCCACCCAAAAAAATCTTTCTTATCTAAGTGATATTTTCATGGGCTATTTTATAGTTTGTATGGAGTAGTTTCAAGCTACCATGGTCAAACACCCCATAAAACTATGTGTTTAAAGGGTCTTTGAGGGACAAATGATGTGCCAAGTGAAATTCCTTGGACACGTGTCCTGCTAATAAACTGTCAAAGCGATCTACGTAGAAAACACTATGTATAAAATAAATCTGATAAATAACAGATCGAGAATCAGATGTCTATACAACAAAGCGGTAGTAATGGACAATTGATGGTGTGGATGGGTGACAAGTGTCACACATCCAAGTTTCAAAGGGCCAAGTCAAAATGCCTATAAATACCCAAAGAAGCTCATTAATTGCACACATTCATTATTTCTCAACAACCGACACTAGAAAACTTATCTCGCTACTTTCTCTCTTTAATTCTCATAGTACTTTTACTCCCTTAAATTCATGTACTTACTTAAGCATCGGAGGGGAGATAATTCGAATAAGATTATTCTCCTTTGTGCATGTGCTAAGGAGGCGTATACATACGAACTGCTAAGGACTTGGACTAACCGACTAACCGTGATCTCATCCTTGCTTAGGAAAAAGTGKTAAGGTTCCTCTGTGACGTTCCACCAAGGTGAGCTCTCCCGAGGTAGCATTAACGGGAATCCTCCACCCCTCTCTCAACCTAGAAGTTGAGAAAATATTGTAGCGTAGCACATTGCTCTTTGCTACAACAAATTTGATATACTAAATCTAAAATTTAGAATATTTTTAGATTCTAATTAAAGAATTTATCCATATATAGCTAACACAGAATAGTTTTTTACTAAATTCTAGAAGATTTACATGATATATAATTATTTCTCCATATTCGACTTATATTTTTTTTCTCTAAAACTATAACAATTTTTTAATTATTTTGCATTTTATATACGATGTAAGAATATGTTATTTCGTATTACTTGAACATTATAGTATTAACACGGATTACATGGAGTCACTTAAGACAATTTAGAAATTATAATAATATTATAGTAGTATTTCTTTGGTATAGATATAAAAAACACTAATTCAACTCTTTACCTGCAATTTAAGCTCATTTTCTAGGCTCACATGATACTATGATAGCTATGTTTAAATCACTCTTCTTAACTTTTTTTTTTCTATTTTACTCACATATAAATAAACAAAAAATTATTCCCCTACACAATTAAACTTGCATTCAATTTTATATCATAGCCGTTAGAGCTCTTGTGAATAAATTTAGTAGATATTATTAGGAGTTCACACAGGTCTAAGATTGCCGGACGAACGAGATCGAAATCCAAAAAAATATGGACCGAGACTAGATCTGAAAAACCTGTCCGGTTCGATTCGGAACTCATTTTTTCAAGGTCCGATCCGATTTTGGACCTGTTGGACCAGTTTTGATAAAAAAAATTGATTTTCTCCTTGAAACTTAACTAATAATGATATTCTTACTAACTCTATTGTCCAGTGTATAGTGTGACTCGTGAGAAGCAGAGAGCGAGAGAAAGGATATAAAACTTGTGATTATTTAATGGGCTATGGGAAGCTAGGAAGCACGAAACTCTGCCAAAGCGTAGCGTGTCTCGTGTCGGAAACGAACACTCCTCGGAAACACGCGTAAATCCGTATATCGACACACAAAAAGAACGTATTCAATTTTTTATTATATTTTGGATACACGGATACGGATAGGAACGTGATGGAACGTTTCAAGAAGAACACTTGTCTTCTCCTATTCTAATTTAAAATCCTAACATCCATTTTATCATTATCCTCCGCCATAAACCACTAAATTAACCCAAACAATAGAAATTCCTCCTCCCTCTTCTGATTTTGGTGGCTCGATTCTAAACTCTTCAATTCTTTCTCTTGTCATTACGTTGCTCTTGTCAATTCGCCGACGCGCTGATTACTTCACTTATTTGTTTTTGTGTAGATTATTTGATTTTGTCACTTAAATTGAAACATTTTATCGTGTAGATCTAACTTCTTTCAATTTAATATAAGAATGCTATTGTTAAAGTGCGGTTTAAGTGCGGGGTTTACTTATATTAAATGCAAGCTTGTACCAATTATCTTCAATTTGATATGTTTATTATTACTATTCATGTGTCCACGTGTCCGCTTTTTTTAGTTGACGTTTTCCCGTATCGTTCGTGTCCGTATCCGTACCCGTATCCATTTTGGTGCATACTAGATGAAAAGATCGTTAGTGGACTTATTTTTCCCCAATATATATTGTATTTTGATAATATCGGGTTTACGGTCAGGAATCCAAAAAATTCAGGTTAGATCGGATCGGACCAGAAAACCCGAGAATGTTAAATTTTGGGTTGAAGTCGGACCTTGTAACCCGATCTGTACCCAGTCCGTTTCGATTCAAGTCCAAATTACGATCCGAACGGATTGTGTGACATCTGATATCAATACATATATTAAAAAACCGGGTTTTAAACTATTATTATATTAAGCCATACAACTTTACCTTACAAATTTAAAATTGTATTTTATTTCATTTTTTTGAATTTAAATAACGTGTATCGCACGAGCTCTTAAACTAGTTTTAATTAAAATAATGTCAAAAAGTTCAAAAAGATAGGGTCATGAAATAGTAGTCAAGAGCTCCCTTCAACACCATTAGAAGTACCAAACACTTTGAAAAACACAATATCCAGAAATTTTGTCATCAAATAAATACAATTAATAAAATGGGTAGAAGATGATCTAGACGGAGAGTAGCCTGTAGTGGGCACCACTTAAAGAAATAGGAAGCAGAAGTCCAGAATCATACACGACTCAACAATTGCGTCATATTATTATTGTGGGTCCTTGTCGTACATGTAGCGATTCACTTAAAAAAAGCAACAAAGTTTTACTCTTCACAGAATTTTCTATTTTTTGAAAGTGAGATGAGAAAAAAAAGGAGGAAAAAAATCTAAGGCATATAATGACAGTGTTGCTGTTTTATGCCTTTTTGGTTTGTTTAGTTTCCTGAAACAAGGAGCTGCTGATACTGTTAATGTATCCAACATTTCACCCGTTCTCACTTCCTTCTGATTTCGTAATTTGTGCTACTACTTGCTTATCAGGTTCCCTTTTTAATTTACCAATTTAATACTACATTTCTTGTTTTTAAGCTTACATTTTATTGTATTGTTTTTATCAATTGCTGCAATTTCATAATATATATAAGATAGATTTATTATATTTTCAATATATAGCAATTTATTTTGAATTGACGTGATTGTTTGTGAGGTAGAGGGAGCTGCGTTATGGATGGAAGACGGCCAGTATTTATGATACTTTTGCTCTCAACGTTCCTCTATAAGATAATCTCTATCATTCTTTATTTATTACTCCCTTTGTTTTTAGTTATTTTCATTTTCATTTTGACTGTATTTTAAAAGAGTTACAAAAGTATAAAGAGTTAAGTAAGTAATAAAATGTTTAATAACATTAATAAAAGAGTTAAATAATATAAAGAAATGGATAGAGAAAAGGGAGGGAACAAATTGTATTAGATTTCGATTTTATCATTTTCAAACTCTCAAATTCTCAATATATAATTATATATAGTCTCAACTTAATTTCACACTATATGGCACTATTGGGTTTTAAAAATACCTTTGTTTAGAATAACATAAAATGAAAGAAAAAAGCAGGGCAAAGATGAGAGGGAAACAAGCTCTGTTGGCATCATATGTTGAGAGAGGGAAGGTATGGGAGGGAGGAATCCTTATTCCATCATTAATTTTAATTAAAGGCAATGCTTTTGAAATTGGATAGATTTGGAGGAAAATTGAGCTTATCATTTCTTCCCTTTCCTTTCGAGAGTGGTTCGTGTGATCAATGCTAAGAATAATGTTTGGGATAAATTGGTATGTTCTACTATTCATGAATTCTTAGGTATTTACACATTAAGACATTTAATATACAAACAATGTTCTCACGATATTATATATCAATAAATTATAATATAATTCTATTATATCTTATTCATATGAAAATATATATATCATAAACAATATATTTTCCTTATTATCTTATCTTATCTTCCTAAACCTCTCGCAATCGTAAGACCTAACATGAATGTTGCTATTGGAGAAAAACCAAAAAAAAAAAAAGAAAAACAATGTGACTTTTTCAAGTCGATATCAATTCGCGTTGTTGATGTGAACCATTCTTTCGAACTCATCCATAACAACTAAACAGGAACGTCATTTTTTCGAACATGCAATAAACATTACACTGAGACCTTTTCTTCTCGGACTTGTCGTATTTTACGCTTATCTTGTCGTCCAAGGTATAATATCCCGTCGTCTCAAGGTACAGGAACCAAAGCAAGTCCTGTCATTTCAAGGTATAATATCCTGTCGTTGAAAGTACAAGCAAACCAATCCTCGTCTCACGGCACAAGTAGAACAAACATGTCTCACAATCAGTTTGTGAACTGATATGAAAGTGAGACCAAATAACACTATTTAAATTTGTGATGGGATGACATCATCACAAAAATAAAAAGAACAATTTCGATGGAATGACCATCATCGATATTTGTATTAAGAAACTGATCTGTTTTGAAAATAAAGACGATCAAATGACCAAAGGAGATATCTTCTCCAAGATGTTTATGAGTAAACAAAAACTGAAACTATCGGAAGAAAAAAATTGGGAAAAGGGAGAAGAGAACTCAACGGATTGATAAACACAATTGATCAAAGAAAGAAAAAAAATGATTATATTGAAACCCGCCGGTGAGCTGATTTTCTAACCCACCGGCACGGAAAAAATTTTCACAAAAAACCTGGGTTATCCATGCTAGAATTGTATGTGGGGATAAATTGTGATATTATATTATTCATGATTTTTAGGTTTTACACACACCTAAGATATCTAATGTAGGAAACAATATTCACAAATATATAATCTACAAACTACTAACAATATTCTATTCAGGAAAATATATCGTGTATGATAACTTGGCGTGACAAGTGTGGCCCTTGTCATATGATAACTCCCAAGCAAATTGCATCCCACAAAACCCCTTGGAGCCTCCTATGTCTCAGTCTAGAGATCATCCTTCTAAGTTTTGCAAAACCCACCCCCCCCCCCACACACACACACACACACACACACACCCTACACCAAATCACCTCTGCATCACGCACACACATACCCGCACACCTCTGCACCTGGCTGCAACGTCCACGTTGAGCTTCCAAGCACCAGCCTCAGGCTGCGCAACAGGACAAAAAATCCTTGTAAGCCGAGCAGTCTTGAATTCATTTTAGATCAACACTCAATCGATCCCTGCACAATAAGCACAACTCAATATATAGTGATGATTGAGTTGTGCTTTTGTGCAGGGATAGATTGAGTTGTGGATCTAAAATGAATGCAAGACTGCTCGCTTGAGAAGGATATATATTGGTAAACAGGGATGCATTAATAGAAATAAAGAGTTTAGGCCTTAAGCCTCATACAATCAGCCATGAAGTTGTCCATGAGGTAACAAGGGATGGGGAAAGCTACTTGTTACATCTCATCTGCATTCAGAAGTCTACAATTCTTCGCAAGACCATCAATGTCATGAACAATATATATATTATAATTATAATATATATATATATATATATAAATATATATATATATATATATATATATATTATATATATATTAATATATTTAGGATCAAATGAGAAGAACTCTTAAAATAAGAAGCGTGAGAACATCTTGATGGTTGGATTTTGAATTAAAGGTCAAGATTTATTTCACCAAAAAAGTAAATGTGCATAATTTTATACATGAATGTGCATATTTTTATACATAAATGTGCATATTCATAAAAAAATGCACATTCATGGAAAATTCGTGCACATTCACTATAAAACTTATGCACATCCTAGCCGTCCATCTTAAAAATCAAGGGCCAAGATTGCTTCTCACCATTCTCATTTTAAYGGTTCTTCTCATTGGATCCCAACCCTACGTGCCATGAACAATTGAATGCTACATTTATCTATGTCAGATCATAAAAACATTTGGCGTAAGCCCAAAAATGACATGCTTAAATGACTACGAAATTTGGGATTGATTCAACTTTCTCCCTCCATAAAAAATTTAGCTTAAATGATATGCTTAAAAGATTGTTCTCTCGTATGTGGGTGAATGGATACGAGATACGACGATTCTATTTTTATCAATGTTTGCTCCTTTAAATWTTTTATTTGTTAAGCATAAAATTAATTTTTTCAGGCTATGCAACACAAGATCCAGACGTAGCATGTGACCAATATCATAAATACAAGGTGATCAACTAGAATTGTTCACATCCATTTTTGTTTCAATATCCATGGGCTTATGTCATTTTTATTTTACTTTTGGTATGATAACGGGAGCATATATTACTTAAGCATTAATATATCCAAAAATACAAAATAGATCATGGAATGTAATTGTTATAACAGGAAGATGTTCAACTTATGGCGGAAACAGGATTGAATGCATATCGATTTTCAATCTCATGGTCAAGATTAATTCCAAGTAATATTTTTCCATTCTTCCTACATAACTACTTGTTTATACGTTTAATCTATCAAGTAATATTATTTATTTATCCGGTTGCACCGTTCTTTTAGATGGAAGAGGACCTGTGAACCCCAAAGGTTTGCGCTACTATAACAACCTCATCAATGAACTTATACTCCACGGTAAATATTTAATTGGCTCATAAAATAGCATTAATCTTGCATTAAACACAGTTGCATTTTTAAGTTCGGTGTGTCGTTGACTTGTAGGAATCGAACCACACGTTACGTTAATGCACTCAGATTTGCCCCAAATACTTGAAGATGGTTATGGAGGTTTCCTTAGTCCGAAGATCATGTATATACTCAATTCTTTTATCATAGTTATTTGATCATATATATTATAGTGCTTGTTGTAATTAATTCATGTTTTAACTTTAGTCTCACCCCAATAACCGAATATGCTCCATATAAACAATTACGGTCTCCATATTAAGAACGAGAGAGCAAATATATACTCTGTATGTATGTAATACCCTTGTGAATATAGCATCAAATCTATGAGATAAGTTTCACGTACAATGCAAATTATTCTAGTGATTAATATAAGTAGCTATGAGTTTTATCAAGCTTCAAGTTAAATGAACTTCTGAACAGTTTGCACTAACCTTTCTGAGAATATATGTGCATGCAGAGATGATTTCACATCATATGTGGATGTTTGCTTTAGTGAATTTGGCGATAGGGTTACGCAATGGACAACATTTAACGAGGCAAATATATTCATCTTTGGTGGTTATGATGCCGGAGATACACCCCCAAATAGATGTTCTGCCCCCTTTGGGAGAAACAATTGTACCAAAGGAGACTCAACAACTGAGCCATATTTAGCAGCTCATCATCTATTGTTGGCTCATGCATCTGCCGTACAACTTTATAGAGAAAAGTACCAGGTAAAGTACCACTTGATTTTTTTTAAAAAAAAAATCTTGAGGGAAAAGATAGTGCTCAATCTTATTAATGACGAGATAAATTGTCCATGAGTATATACATAGCAATGCTACCAGGAATACAATTACACCAAACATGCTCATAACCAATCGGTACTAACTTAGAAAGGTGATGCGCTGCGAAATTACCATCAGGCTTTACATGCAACCAAGCAATTAAATCATAGCTCTTAGGAGCATTGATAATATCATCTGAAACCAAATCAAGATCAGTAAAATAAATTTTTTTTTTTAAAAAAAACATTGTGACTTTGACAGTCTCTTAATGAGAAATTCACAATCAGAATCCATTAGCACCTTTTTAAACCCAAACCTCTGAGTTAACTCAACAGAAAAAGCCAAAGGCTCCGTTTGTTTTAGAGGAAAACATTTTCAATCCATGGAAAACATTTTCCGGAGTAAAATAGGAAATTAGAATTGTTCTTCATTGTTTGTTTGTATGGAAAATTGTTTCCTTATGAATGGAAAATAGTTTTCTAACCAAAATTTTCTTTTATTTTTATTTTACCAAACAAACAAGAGAAAATGGGAAAATGATTTTCGTGGAAAAAATTTTCCTCCGAAACAAACAGAGCCAAAGTCTTGCTCTCAGCCACCACACCCACCCAGACCCACCTGACCAACCCGCTGCAACCAGAGAAGGATCATGGACACTCCGTCGAGGTAGTGTGTCCCGTGTTGGTCACGTGTCGGAAACAGACACTCCTCGGACACGCYTAAATCCGTACATCTAYCTTATTTCAATTTTTATTCATGAGTGATATTATTAAAGTGTCGGTATACCTATATTAAATGAAAGTTAGTAAAATTATCTTCAATTCGATATGTTTATTACATTACTATTCCCGTGTCCACATGTCRGCTATTTTTAAGTTGACGTTTTCCCGTACCCGTGTCGTGTCCGTGTCTGATACCCTTGATCTCTATGGTTAAAAGTTCGAATCCTCATATACCCTTCCCTTGTAAATGTACCATGCTCTTGTGGCTCATAAGGGGAAAAAAAAGTAGTTAAATAATAAAAAAAAAGTAATTGGTGGTTTTTCTCAAAAAGGCTAAAGTTTGTATTGGTTCTTGACAAAATGTTCTTATCTTATATGTTGATACTAACACAATTGAAAATATAGGCCAAACAACGTGGATGTGTGGGTTTCAATCTACTTTCCTACCATTTCGCTCCAATGACAGACACAAAAGAAGATATAGCTGCTGCTCGAAGAGTCTATGATTTTATCGTTGGATGGTAAGTTCAYTTATATATATCTTTGAAAAACATTTAGTTGAGTATGCTTGCTATTTTGTGATCGATGTTATGTTAATGTCATTTTCAAGAGTTGTTTTGGCTCCTAAAAACACCTGGGTATATCATTAAGTCATGGCAAGCTAAGTGTAACAATACATGATCAATCCAGATACATGTCCAAAATGTTCTATATCTCCAATTGAATATATGGCGTATGTCTTATACTTCGTCTGCTACGTGCCTTAATTCAAGTACACAAGCTTATTCAGTGATTCTCGAGACATGCTTTGTATATACTATATACATATACTCAATTAACTTATTAACTTGTTTTTAAATGTTGGATAGGTTTATGAACCCTTTGAAATACGGTGATTACCCTGAAATAGTGAAGAAAAATGCTGGCAGTAGAATTCCCATATTCACAAAAAATCAATCAAAGATACTTAAGGGTTCATTTGATTTCATCGGAATTAATTACTATTATGTCATGAAGACAAAAGACAACCCTGCTAGCCTCTCCAAAAATCCAAGAGATTTTCTTTCAGACATGGCAGCAGATTGGATATGTATGTTTTGCATCTTTTACTATCTTTCATGCATTTAACACAAACATTATCTTTCTTTTTTTTATGCAAAGCAGAAACAAGTACTACAAACATTGTTGATCATCCTTAATAAAATTACAAGTTGTATCCTCATGTTGGTGAGGCTAGCTTGTATGCAATATATCTGCAGAGCGTTTGGTATGTTATGAGGTTATGGATAGGGATAAAAGGAAGAATAAGGATAGAGATTTGATAGGTAACATAATAATATGCATGATAAAAAAAAAATAATAAGCATGATAAAATAATGTTATTCTACTATTTGGTATAGATGGGAATATGATTGGGATACAAAATAAGGACAAATGTTTAACTTAAATAACCTTACGTATCTTTTTTTCTCACACCTTGCTCCCTCCCTATCATTAAGGACAAATGTTTAACTTCCTCCCCAATTTTTATCCCTCATCCTTTTACCACCCTCACGCCTCACCCCATGTATTATTTTCAAGGGATAAAAGCTCTTTTTATCCCTATCTTTCAAAACAAAAAGGATTTCCTCTAACCTTGACTCTTTATCCTTATCCCTCCCATCTTGTCCCTCATGCCGATTGCCAAACACAAACACGCCCGTTATATAATACATTGCATATACATATCTTTGTTTAATTGTTTACACTAATTAAATTTAACTTATACCAATTTATTTGCTAAAACAGCTTCTGATACGGATGCTCACCCATCGCAGAAGGTGAACTTCTAGCTTTTTAAAGCATGCAAGCTATTTGTAGTTTGTTTTTTTTAAATAAAATTACTCTTACAATTTCATTGTGTTTTTTATCTTTCAGAAAATATTTCCCATTCAGCCATGGGGCTTGGAAAAAGTACTCGAGCATTTTAAGGAAGTTTATGGGAATCCACCTATGTACATACATGAAAATGGTATTTTGACACTTTTCTTAGCCTTTTCTTTCCTTATTCTTATTGTTCGACTTTGAAAAGTTTCAAGTAATACTTGGTATAGTGATAGCTTTATAATGAAACTTGGTTGTGCAGGGCAAATGGGAAAATATAGCACATCATCAGTAAATGATCAATTTAGGGTTGATTACATTAAGGCTCATATCTTGGGTGCGCTTAAAGCAGTTAGGTAAGAATATTTGTTTCCTGTTTCATTCTTACCATCATGGCTGTTCATATCACGAATTAACTAAAATTTCATATTTTACTGATTGATGTTAATTGGCAGGAATGGATCGAATACGAAAGGGTATTTTGTATGGTCACTGTTGGATGTCTATGAATTATTGTTTGGCTGGAATTACACGTTTGGTTTATACTACGTTGATTACAGCGATCCAAATTTGAGTAGACATCCTAAAATATCCCAAAGATGGTACTCTGCATTTTTGAAGGGCAAAAATGTGACTTTGGATTTTGAAAACAATCAATCACAAGACATCTCTTTGTCTGCAATTTAGTAAGCACTCTTGGTTAATCAATATGAAAACCTTAACCAGGAGTGACAGAGTGAACATTTTGTTGACAGTGTAATCCCTAGTTCCTTGTTGTAAGCGGAAGTGTTATATTGTTTTTGAGGATATTATGAAAATAAATATCTAAAAACACAGAATAAATTTGTTATTGTTGTAACATTTTAAAATTATATGGTGCGGTCCATATTATGTTAAAGCTAGTTTTTTGGGTCCGGCGTTGCGCGGATTGTTGATAACTRTACGGAAAGTTATGTATCTATATTTTTTGTTCTTTGTTAAATTCTTTTAAATGTTTTTTTTTAATCTATAGTTTTTACAATTTTTCATAAAATATAGTATAGAATATTAACATTTAAACAAATCAATTGAAAAATGTGCAAAAAATAAATAAATGTAAAAAATAAAGAGAAATGTAGGGAGTACTAAAAAAAAAAAAACCAAGATTATCAAATGGCACAAAATGATTAAAAACTCAAAATATACAGAATGATTTAAAAATACATAAATCTTTGTTTATTCCCAACAATGTGGCTTTGGCTCATAATCTTGCGAATTTGGGTCGGAAGCATACGAATGTAAGGGTGTGGCTTGAGGAAGTTCCGGATGAGCTCCTCCCTGCTATCCATATTGTTCTCATGTTAAAGCAACTATAATCTTCTCAGGTTTACATCTTCAGAGTTCAGATGTAACTCTGTTTTCAAGTGCATTCATGAGTACAATTATATCTACGAAGTAAAAGTAGCGAACATAAGTACATGCATTAGGCTGCCTGTCATACGGATTGAAGTACTTTGGAAGCTTGTTTAAAACTGTGGATGTCTTGAGCAGTTGAGCAATGACTATTTACAAACGCATTCACGAGTACATTGYTATGTACAAAGGAAAAGCAGGCAACATAAGTACAAGATGAGTTTGATATGATGATTATTGATGCTGTAATGTTGGCCAGAATAATGTCACCAAATCATATATACCAAATTAACATAACACCCATTATGGCCATTAAAAAACATGCTTTACCTTAACCATTAACAAACAAAATCGCAATGAAAGCCCATGATATCGATCTAGCAAGAGGGCAGTCAAATTAAACTTGAAATTCAGATAGAACACAAAGCGTATAGCTGCAGTTCTGCACTGAACATGACAACTTCTCAATTAGAAACACATTGTAACTACCAAATTAAATGATGCTTTGGTGTGGTTGGAACCTCATAACGAATACTTAAATAGGCCTCTTTCTGATAAGACGAGCTACAAATCCCTACAATGATGCATTGCAACAATAGAAATTCACAATAATTCACGTTAAACCATAACGGAAAATTCCTAGTCAATCCAATGGATTGACAATCCAATGACATTTTGGTAAATAAATGAAAAAAAAAAGAAAAAGATAAATGGCAATGTTGTATATAAAATATTCCATTTATTTACTAAAATGTCATTGGATTGACAATTTTCAACAACATATAAAGCGTAGCATTGTAACAATAGAAATTCCCATTTTATCAAACGAATCAACATTCAATATATGCAGCTAATTAATAACAAGTACATTACTTAGTTGTGTTAAAATTTCAAAAGACATAACAGAAAAAGGACTCTCCTTAATTCATTCCTTTACATTTGAGTAACCAACCAAAGTATGAACTCAAATGCATGCATATGCATGCATAGTATGTTAGGATAGTTCATTTGTTTTATTGATTTTTATTTTTATTTATTAAGCAAARGTTTTTATTATTATTATTTTATTTTTTTGCAAAGCTAATACTCCGAAATAGGTTTTTCTTTTGTTTTTAACACCACATTTTATAAAATAGAAGTAACTTTTTATATATTTTAAATTACATTTTTTCTTTTAATTTTTATTTACATAAGATTTTTTAAAATTTTTATTTTCATACAAATATGAATTGATATTATATCATCAATTTTTTTTAATCTTATCCTATTATATTAGTTTTTTAAAACTAAGATTTCTAGTTTTTTACTCGTAGATAAGTGAAAGATGTTTTGTTCGTGATTTTTTCATTGATAATTACTGAATATATATACAAACTATTCTAGGGTAATTTAGAGGATACAATAATATCTAAGATAATAAAAATATTAACACAACTAATATTTACATAATTAAGAATATATACATATTCTATCACACCCCCGCAGTAGAAACGGGAGGATCCCGGACGTTGAGACTGAGACGAAAATCATCAAACAAAATCCAAGGTAGACTCTGGTGAAAATGTCAGCAATCTGATAACGAGAAGTAACATGATGAACGCGAACCTCGCCCTTTTGGACCTTTTCYCAAACAAAGTGAATATRRATTTTAATATGTTTCGTTCGCTGATGATGAATAGGATTACTCGACAAATAAATGGCACTGACATTATCACAATATACTAGAGTCGCTTTGTAGATAGGACAGTGTAGTTCAAGCAACAAATTATGAATCCAGTATGATTCAGCAACAACATTCGCAACGCCCCTATACTCTGCTTCTGCACTCGATTTGGKCAGAGTGGGTTGTCATTTTGAAGACCAGGAAACTAGATTATCACCTAGAAACACACAATAACCAGAAGTAGAGCGACGAATATCAGGGCAACCACCCAAATCGGCATCCGTGTAGGACACTAGAGAAGAAAGAGACGAACGGTACAAATGCAAACCAAAACTAGAAGTACCRTGAAGATATCGAATAATACGCTTCAAGGCATTCATATGAGTAACCATAGGAGCATGCATATGAACAGCATAGGAAATGTTCGGACGTGTAAACGTCAAATACTGAAGAGCACCACACCAACGCCAATATAGAGTCAGATTATCATAAGGTGTGCTGTCACTAGAACTCAACTTTCCCTTCGAGTCAACAGGAGTGGAACAGGGCTTGCAATTAGACATGTCGGCACGTTGAATAATTTCCTTAGCATAGTTCTGTTGGGACAGAAACAGATCATCCTTCTGGCGAGAAATAGCAATGCCCAAGAAATAAATAAGTTCACCCAAATCTTTCATCGCAAATTCAGAACTGAGGCGACTGATAATGTGCTAACGAAGAGACTCAGAACAAGCAGTGATATTAATATCATCAACGTATAGAAGCAGATATGAAGTATGAGTACCATGGCGGTAGATGAACAGTGATGTGTCAGACTTACTGTGAGCAAAGCCAATGGATTCAACGAAAGTAGCAAATCGGTGATACCAAGCACGAGGAGCCTGTTTCAAACTGTAAAGGGACTTGCGAAGAAGACACACGGTCAGGTCGAGCAGGATCTCGAAATCCCATAGGTTGATACATATAAACCGTTTCATTCAAATGACCATGGAGAAAAGCATTTTTCACATCGAGCTTATGAATGGACTAGGACTTCGGCAAAGCAATGGTGGGAACCATACGAATAGTAGCAGGCTTAACAACGGGACTAAAAGTCTCATCACAATCAATCTCTTCGCGTTGAGTCTTACCATCACCAACCAAGCGAGCCTTATACCGCTCAAACGAACCACCTGAATTCTTTTTATGCCGAAAAATCCACAAAGAGCGAATAATATTAGCATCAGGCGGCCTTGGGACTAACTCCCAAGTTCCATTTTCAATAAGAGCATCATATTCTTCCTGCATAGCAACCTTCCAATTAGGATCACACATTGCGTGAATCAGATTTTTAGGAATAGGAGAGATATCGGAAGAAACATGTAGAGCATGATAGTTAGGATTTAGCCTAGAAATCCCATGCTTACTCCTAGTAACCATGGGGTGAGATGGGGTTTGAGCAATAGAGGATGCAGAATTAGAGAGTGAAGAGAAAGAAGTGTTGGGCTACCCATGTGTGGAAGAAAGCCCAAAACTAGAAGGGCCCAACCGTGTGGAAAGTGGGCTAGGCGCAGAAGYTGAAGGAGTGGGCTGCCCAATGGGCGTTGGAGTGGCAGCGACKCAGTCAGAGGAGGAAATTGACCTGGGCACTTGCCCATTGGTCACTGGGTTTCCAGCGGCCCAAACAGAATGTGGAGAAGTCGTGTTGGGCTGTGACCCATTGGTCGCTGGATTGCACATTTGTAACGACTTGGGGAGCTAGAGTTTGATGCAACAAGGGATGATATAAAGGGCGAGAAAGTTCACCAAGAAAATCATAGCTATGTTGTGTGGGAGTGTGTAGCTTAGAAAATGGGAAAATCGTCTTATCAAACCAAACATGCTTGGCAATAATAATTCGATTACTCGATAAGCGTAACATTTAAAAACCCGATGATTGATGGAATATCCAAGAAAGACACAAAGGAAGTAGAACGAAATTGACAGACTTTGTTGGATTGTAGAATTAGGTAACAAAGGAAAACACAAACAACCAAAGACACGAAGAATGAAATCATGCTCGGGAGTCTTTTGAAACAGATTTAAAGTAGGGGGAAATTATAGTCAAGAAAGCTTGGTAGGAAGCTATATTATAGAAAATGGTCGCCATTATCATTGAGCAACTATGTCCAAAAAGATGGCGGAACCAAAAAGCATGACAAGTAAGTCGTGCGAACATATTATTTATCGTTTTAATTTGCGTTCCGCTTTGCCATTTTGAGGGGAAGTTATGGACAAGGACAATCGAAAACCATAACACGTCAATTGGCACAAAAACTGTGAAAGTGTGTTGTCAAATTCACAACCATTATCACATG
>SNQN01001246.1:46457-70491 GCA_008642245.1 Bassia scoparia
CATTCGCGGCACCGGTTCATGCGCTCTTCATGACGTTTAACCCTAACTGCTTTCTGGCGGAACAAAAGCATGACAACGTAAGTGCGAACAATTATTTATCGTTTTAATTTGCGTACGCTTTGCCATTTTGAGGGGAAAGTTATGGACAAGGACATCGAGGAACACGCATACCGTATTGGCAACAAAAACTTGTGAAGTTGTTTGTCAAATTCCAAACCTTTCACATGAGCTTTATTCTCGTTCACATTGGTTTTATATCCGCTCGGATTCGAGAAATAAATTTATCCCACTTGTCCTTTGTAGAACGGGAAAAGTCACAAAGTTAGTAATTATCAGAAGAAGAACAGATATTATGACCTTGGGCTTAAAACTGGAGAGATTCACAATCACTTGAACATGATATTAACAAGATGTGGTCGAGATTAAGAAGACCGAAAAAGGCGTTTTATATTATTTGCCCAAGGACATGAAATGACAAATTATTCGACAAAGACTTATTAGACATTAATTTAAACTCACTAAACGCAAAGAAACTTACAAACAATTGACCCGGAGAGAGCCTAAACGAGAATGTCAAATCGGAACTCGAGGACCGACAGGTAAGAGTAGACGGAAAGAGGCTGATGAGTGGAGAATAATTTTGGCGAAAGTGGTAAGAAGGCTCGCCAGTGCTTATTATCACCGTACGTAGAGACTCCCGTCTGCACATCTTCATTAGAAACCAAAAGGATCAAACTCATACTGAACACCTATTGTCAGAAGTGAATTTTTCTACGGAATTAGACATTTTGAACATTATTAGGAACATGGAAGAGTATTTTTAGTTGAAGATTTTGGGTCGGGACAGAGAAATCATGTCCCGTAACCTATAATTGGGAAGCTTGCTACATCACAACACAATTGAATTATTAATACGCATTACCTCAAATTGAATTATGGACAGATAACGTACTCGGACAGTTAGCTTCATGTGGGTAGTAGCACCCGTATCCATATAGTAGTTTGGGATCGGCAAAGACATGATACATAGCGTTGCTCGATGTGTAGGCTTGCCAGCAGCTGTATTCAACCACAAAATATGCCTAATTGGGACGAGGTCCTAACAGCTCAAGTTGCACATTATGTGGCCGTGTGGAAGTAGGTCCGGCCTGTGCTGGGTATGGACATAGAGGAGTGGCCCACGGCTCCTGCCAAGACGAAGCCCAGTAAGGAGAAGCTCCATACGAAGGCACCTAGTACGGAGGAGCAAAGACAGGAGGAGGAGGAGCACCATAGGATTGCTGTTGCCTAGAGCGGCCCTGCTGCGAACAGGAAACACCATGCTACTACCCAGAATCATCGTGCTGCTAGACTTGAGACTACTTCTGACCGTCTCTGTTCTTATCGGAATTGGTGCAGCTTTTGCCCTTGGACTGCCCAAATGACTTGCGGCCACCACCGCCAGCCGGAGACTACCCAGAAGTGAGCAGTTCATCCACGGAAGAATGAACAGAAGGAGATGAAGTAAGATGCGCTTCGTCCGAAGCTTCGTGGACAAGGCCAGTAGCATTACTCTGCTCCTCTAATTCGAGCATCGAACGTAACTCGTCAAACGGAGGGAGCGGCTTGATATGGCGTACCGAAGTATGAAAAGGTCTATACTCATCGGAGAGACCTTTCAATAGTTGGAGAGCCATACAATTGTCGGAAACCTTGTCGCCGATGTTCTTCAAGCAATCGACCAAATAATTCAYCCTTGTACAGTAAGCCTTCACACCATCAAACTGCTCGACTTTGGTATTGGTAAATTGCGAGTCAAGAGTCAAAGCACGAGCCGATTTATTATTGAGAAAGAAGAGTTCAATTCGGCACCACGCATCATGAGCTTGATCATCAGCATCCATGCCAATATCGAGTTGAGGAGATCCTTCGAAATCGTACCATAAATCTATTGACGAACGATGTCTTCAAGGCGTATGCCAAGCAGCCTTCTCAGTAGCCTTCTCAGTAGGATCAGTAAGAGGCTTAGTAGCAATAGGTGGATCAATGTGATCAATCACCAAGTACGCACGACAATGAAGCGTAAAGAGGGTAGAACAATTATTGAATTCGATACTTGCATAATCGAGGACGARAGGAACATGTTGACGGATATTGGTGACGAGAGTRGTCGGGTGGATTTTGGAATGTTCGGCCATGTTAGTTGAGGAAGACGACGAAGAGAGGAAAAGAGCGGAAGAGAAGAATAGGTCGAAGAATTAACTTAGACTCGTGATACCATGAAAGAATYTTTTGTCGTGATCTTTTCAATGATAATTACTGAATATATATATACACAAACTATTCTAGGGTAATTTATTGGATACAATAATATCTAAGATAATACAAGATAATAAAAGATATTAACACAACTAATATTTACATAATTAAGAATATATACATATTCAATCAATAAGATTGATATTTTTTCGATTTTTTTAGAATTAACGTTTTTCTATATTGTATTTTGTTTAGATGAGATTGATAGAGATTATTGTTTTAGTTGCGAGCTTTAACGTAAGCTTTTTGCTTACAAAACTTGAGCAATAATTAGAATTATACATACATTTAATGACTTCTCCATAAAAACATGAGAAAATAATTAAATTAAAGTAATTCCATAGATAATAGATGCTAATGAAAACAATAATAAATATGATAAATATTAGAATTGTTTCATATACGGAGTATAATATATAGATGCTAATTAATGAAAAACAATAATTACCGTAGTATCAATTTTAAAATCAGCTTCAAAATCCTTTTGTCATGACTTTTGTATTCGGTGTCTTACAAAAGTTACAATCAAATAACACTTGCTTTAACGTTTCATCTTTTAGAATGTGGATGTAGATGCATGACATCGAATAACACTTACTTTAATGTTCTGTTTGTTAGAATATGAATGTTGAAACATGAGAGGGTATAAACACACGACATATTTGAAATCGAAGTAAATGACATTAAAAGAAATTTAATGTTGAAAAGAATAGCAACTAAACTATTGAATAGATGAATTTAATTATAATGAATGAATTAAAACAATTGTGATCTATATGCATATCGTTATATTGTAATTTTTTTATGGTTAGATGATAGAAAGTTTTTGTAAGGTTTTTTTTTATTTTTTTTATTTCGATGTTTGTAATGTTTTAAGTAACTATCTTCCCATATTTTTATAATATTTTTTTGATAAGATAGTTTTTTATTTTTGTTTGGTTATTTATTTATTTATTTATTTATTTTTATCTATTGTATATTTTATTATTTAATGTTATCATTGAGGGCAAAAAAATTCGTACAAAATTTATCGATCAAATTCGGTGTTTCCTTTATGATATAACATAGATAGAACCCAATTTTGTGGCTCATTTTAGACTTTTAATATAAACTCATTTTATTATAAGTACTAATAAAACCCAAATTTGTGGGCTTTATGTAAATATAATCAGAGTTCTAAAGCATTTGTCATTGTTGTGTTCATTGAATAAGYGAGGATTTGTACATAATGTGTGCTCCTACATAGTACGGTTAGTATATGGATTGAGTAAGGAGAAGTTGTGGAATGAAATTATTTGGGTGTTAAGGAAAATGGTAACTGCTAGCAGGTGTAAGCCAAAGTTGATAACTCATGTCGCGAGCTATACACTCTAAAACCTAACTACCTACTGCATGTGATAAGATTACCCGTATAAACAGTCAAGAACACTTAACCAAAACCTCGTCAACCAGGCCACATTCAAGGAGGTAATTAGACCAGAACAATAAGGTCAAATTACAGTCAATTCTGGTTTCTTACTTGTATGTTTCATGAATCTCACAGTTCAAACCGTATCCTCACAACTTAGAGTCACTCGTCATAACATTTGAACCCTCAAGTTAAACCATAACAAATTGACAATGCAAAAGGTAATATAGTTTCTACACCACTAAATCATAGCAACCCACAATAACTTACATACACATCATTGCAATCAATTATCCAAATTCATAATAATGTTGGATAGATGTGTATAAGAGACAGGCTATACGCTGAGGGCGCGGCCCACGTCCTACAGTTGGATTAAAAAATAACTCAATATAGCAAAATCAACCTCAAAAATTTTCTCAAGCTTCCCCAATATAATATTCAAACAATCAATTAGAAAAATGGAAACTTGAAGAGATTCATTTTCCTGTAGCACCAAAATATCATCACACAATCACAATATTCTATAATGGGGTTGCTACTAAGCATTCCATCAAAGTCCATGTACAAATCAGTATACAAAATCATTGAATTTTGTGATCATTAACACTTCAAAACTAATGATTGTAATTCACTAATCAATTAATCATCAACCCATTATGTTTAAAGATAGTGACTGAGAGATGTCAATGATGCTTAATTGGAGAATCAATAATAGATTCAGTCACTAAAAAGCAGAAAACTAAATAAAAAATAAAACACAAAATCAAAATCACAAATACCACAAAACAAAAAATCACAAAACCATAATTAGGAAAATCACAAAGTAAAATGGAAAACGAAAATAAAACTAACGTTGTAGTGGTGGAAGTGATGAGAAGCACTGCAAATTCGAGTAATCACAAAAAAAGCACAAAATTTGAAACTAAAATCGAAAATCAAAAGGTATTGTATGCATCAGATGTACAATAAATTTATTGTGCATCAAGCATATAGTGACTCTTTACAGTAAATTACTATATCAATATAGTGACTCTTTATATCAATATAGTGACTCATTTTTACTTTACATCAATATAGTGATAAAAAATAGGAGGTCACTATATGGATAAAAAAAGTTACTATATTAATCAAAAGGGTCACTATAATCTGATGTACAATAAATTTATTGTGCATRCAATGTACCTAATACTTTGTCATTGACAGAAGGTATTGTATGTACCTAATACAMAAATGTTTGGTTGTAATTAAATTCCGGTGGAATTCTAAATTCCCAGGAATTATCTAGAGGCAAGTTGTTTGGTTTACAAAAGTCACAGGAATTACAAATACCAGGGAAGATACATTTCCCATGTACTGTAGGAATTTGATTACCGAGTAACCCCTTGGTAATTTGGAATTCCCATGTCAATAACCACRCTCTACTTCCCTGTGAATTATCATCACCACCATCTTCAGCTTCATCAACTCCATCATCACTCTCTACTTTCATCACCATTAAATTTGGAAAAAAAAAACAAAATAATAGCTAATAAGAAAATCATCACCGTCAAAAATCAAAGATTTACCGTCAATCTCCACTTTCATCATCATCATCTCCGATCATCACCATCCATCACCGTCAACTTCATCATCATAACCTTCGTCATCATCCCCAATCAAGACTACATTGAAATTAGATGGTGATAATTTAATTTGCATCGCATTTTTATTTAAAAAAATTTAATGCTGAATTTTTATTAGAATTTGATTACAAAGATTCATGGAAATTTGATGAAATGAAGATGATGTTGGTGTGAGGGGGCTAGAGGAGTGAGAAAAAGGCAAGGGAAGGTAAGTATATATGTGGATATATCATATAGTTGAATCAATCGGGTGATGGTGGGGTTGTGGGGTAGCTGATTTTTTTTATTTTCTTTTAATTTATTAAAAATTAGTAATTGACATGGGAATTATGAATTTCTATTGTGCAACCAAACACGCATTTTTTATTTTCTGTGAATTTAGCAAGGGAATTTACTTCCCATGAATTTACAATTCCTGTGGGTAATTTAATTCTCATGTTAACCAAACGAATTACCGAAACCAGCATTTGGAGAAACGCGGAGTAAAATGAAAATTGATACTCCCTCTATTCCACTTAATTCCTACCATAAGGGAAATTATTACTGTTCATAAATTGTGAGAATCTTCTAATTTTTCGTTAATATATAAAAGTGGATATAGTCAAGTGGGATCTAGTTTGAATCGTCTTAATGAGTAGATTATTAAAATCCAATTTTRATGATTTTTATTAATGTAAAACTAAAGCTATTTAGCATACAAATTGTGRATCGGCAAACGAGAAAGTAGAAGTGGTAAGAATTTAGTAGAACAGAGGGAGTAGTAAAACTTACTTGGTTTATTCAAATCGATAGTGAAGCAATACAATTCGAGATTTGGGCTAAAATCATTGTTGCAATCATTAATAAAAAAATATTAATACWCAATTGATTAGGGGAAGATGAAGGAGAATCAAAATAGAGCTAAAAGGGCGAAGGTGAATCAAAGAGTCGGAATAACGTTTTGTAGGAAATTAAGAAGAAATTAATTGGGTAGAAGATGAAGTAAAGTGAGGGGTTTAAATGTTTTTGTAAAAATAAAAATTAAAAAAGCATGAAAGGAGGTTGTTGATGTGGTTACTTGAGAGATTAGAAAAAGTGAATTGTAAGGAGATCAAGGGAAGATGAGCCACCTYGACATTAGGGATAAGAGTTTTAATAAACTAGGTTTATATGTCATCAAGGATTACATAGTGCTGCAAACATATGYTCTGATCCATATGGGCTATATATTATCATGTGAGTATGCGAGTACAATTCAAATTGAGTACTTATTATTAGTATCGGATTTATTTACAACTTTTTATAAAGCAAAAATGTAATCATACTTTCATAATATTTCTCTTTTTTTTAGAGTTTCAAATACAGTAAGTTGCATCATTTTTCAGTTTAGGCTGTAAATTCTTTTTATATTTCTCTACTACATCAAGGATTTCATTTTTTGTAATTTCCAATCTCCTTCACTCTTAACCTTCTTAAAATCTTAAATGTTGGTACATTTTTTTTAGCGAATGAGTCATAAGGGCAAAATACATTTATGATCACTATTATTTTTCTTCACTATTTCTGCCATCAACACTTCTCTTGTTTGACCATTTCAAATAATTACAAAAATTTTATTACGGTAACTTTTTTTTTATTATAAATGACATATTCACCCTTACTTTACAAATAAGGGTGTTCAATGTATGGGCTGAGGGCTCATTAAAAGCCTGGATCCAGCCCAGTTTTAATTAAAAGGGTCGAACCCACTATTTATTATATGGGTTGGGCTTTTACATGGTTTAAAAAATATATGAGTTTTTAATAATGGGTTAGGTTAAATTTTATATGAGTTATAAATGGGACCAAGTTTAATAATATAATGGGTCAATATTTTTTGTTAAAAGAATTTAAAAAAAACGAAAAAATCTGCTTGAAACCTAGCTTCATGATATAACACGCATCTTACCACCCTACTCTCTCTCTCTCTCTCTCTCTCTCTCTCTGCTAATCTCATTTAACATTTTTTTCCCCAAATTGAAAACCCTAGGAAATTCAAAAACTTTATTTATTACAAAATCATAAGCTATTGCTTGATTCTTCAAATTTGCTCCCCTAATTCGTTTCTTCATTATTTGTAGTCATTTCTAATGCGAGGAGCAGTGTCGAAGTCTTAATTCTTCTAATTTCATTAGTTCGATGTGGTAATTCTCAATTTCATATTATTTACTCGATTTTTTGTATTTTTTGTTGCTTGATATAGTCAATTAGGGTACGCTGTTTGCATAAAATAGTGGGACAGACAAGTATAAGATTGGCATTGYGATAGTGACATTTTATACGYGTTTACTGAATTGATATAGTTACTTGAATGTTTATGATCTGACTTCTATTACTCGAGATMCCTTTTCAATGTATTACCCCGATAGGGAGAAAAGAAAATGTTATTAAATGTTGTGGTCGTATTTGCTTCATTATTGATAATTGGAGATCAAAACACACTTAGCAACATTACATATGTGTTACTYCCCAATTTTTTATTTGTAATTGAAAATTACACAAGTTGATTATTAAGTTTATTAGAGATCTTTCACCTCCCTATGATGGACAAAGTGTTTCTGAGGAGATCTTTATGTTTCTAAATCAATGGAAAATAGACCATAAAGTTCTTAGTGTGACGGTTGACAATAAAGCAACTTATAATGATAATATGATTAATCATTTGGGAAATCATCTTACATCAAGGGGAATGTTGTTRACTGGTGGTTCTTTCTTTCATAATAGATGTTGCGCACATATCATCAAGTTGTTTGTGCAATCGGGTTTAGARGTTATTATGGACTTTTTAGAAAATWGAGGGATTTAATAAAATGGTTAGAAGATCTGCTTCAAGAAGTAAAGAATTTTATGAAACTGAAGAAAAGACCTTTCATTTGGAGGATACAAGGAAACTAAATTTGAATATGAAAATCCGTTTGAATTCCACTTTCAAGATGCTTGATAATGTTTTGTATTATAAAGATGTATTAAGTCATTTAGCACCGGTGAACACTATTTTCAAGTTTTATATGCCTCAAGAGTCTGAATAGGATATGTTAGTTGTTGTTCACAAGTTTTTAAATGTTTTCTATGACTTGACTTGTATGTTTTGTGCTGTTAATTCTCCAACCTCSAATTTGTACTTTAAAGAGGCATGGATGGTGTATCATTGTTTGCTTGAGACGTTACAAGACCCTCATGTTTTTCTATCAAGTACTAGTAAACCTATGTTAGAGAAGTTTGATAGGTATTGGTCTGAATACAATGTAACTTTATCTTGTGCGGTCATTCTTGATCCTAGTTTAAAGTGAAGTTTGTTGAGTACTGTTTAGTCAAGTTTTTAGGGGAGGATAATGCCATGATACAAGTTGGTGAAATTTTGACTACCTTRAGAGTTTTATAATATGAGTACAAGTTGCAATCTTCAACTTCTCTAATAGTTGCTCCCAGGCCTCTCCTCCAAATAGTGGGTTGGGCCATCATATTTTTTTAGGCTACAATCCAAGAAATACTAGGACAAAAACTGGAAAAGTCACAACTTACGTTTATCTAGATCGAGGAAGAGGCACTTGACTTGAATTCAGAGTTGGATGTTTTGCAATTTTGGCATCAAAATTAAATTAGGTTTCCTAAGCTTTCAWATATGGCTCGAGATTTGCTTACAATATCAGTTAGTACGGTAGCTTCGAAGTCGGCTTTTAGCATTGGAGGTAAAGTAATATCACCTAATCGAAGCTCGTTATAATCGAAGGCAGTGCAAGAGTTTTACTGTGTATTCAGGATTGGCGACGTAATGAGCAAGATATTCAAGTTGATTTGGAGCGCGACTCGAGTTCGGATGAGGAAGAGATTAAAGATGATGATGATAATGAGGATGATAATACTACCCTTTGCTACAAGGCAATTCCTAGAAAGATATAACAAGATTAGATGAATATACTTTTTATCATATTATCCATGTTACATCTGTTTAATTAAGCTATTGTCACTGTTATATACTTGTTCATTCAATTGACCACTACATCAAAACTGTTATATACTTAGTCATAATTTGTTCTTCCTTTTTACTCTTAATGTATAACATGTTTTGGAGTGACTTTTATAACCCCCTTTTTTTCTCTTCGCAATATGAGATTTTGGTGTTTTAACCTTCAGTTGGAAAGCTATTGAGTAGAGCAACTCAGCAACAGGGGTGTTCTGGGTGTTTTTGAAGACTATCTTTTCACTTCTTTATAACCCCATCAGTTAGAAGTATGATCATATCTCAATAAAACTAGTAGTATGTATTCATCGATCCTTTGTTTGATTCAAAAATCTCCTGCACTTTTTTTTATTTAGGAATCTAGTATTGGTCATGCAATTGTACTTAGTAACTTTAATTGATAACAATATTTACTATGACATTGTAAAACAAGATTCATGAATTAGTTTGAGTACAAAGAGGCAAGGGACTTATTCATGATAGTTCCCTATAACTCTTATACGAAGTAGTTTGTTTCTTTATATGATATGTTTGTTCAGCAAGTAAATTCTTATATTTTTAAGAAAATAAATGGGTCGGGCTGAGTCCCATGGTCTTTGGCCCAACCCAGTTTGTTTCGACCCGAACCCGGTCCATTGAACACCCCTATTTACCAACAAAAACACCATATTAGATTACTTATTTATAATAAACAATTATACCACCTAAAATAAAATTAATTCATTTCTCTCTCTTCACTCTACACCTCCAACACAAGTACCACTCTTATCTACTTCTCCATCGCGGGTACAACCATAGTGTTTCTCCCTCTTTGATCTACTTCACCATTATAAGCACCACTACTCTCATCTACTTCCCCCTTCGATCTTCATCACATGACAACCACACCACAACGACAACCATATCGATCTCCTTTACTGTAGTGACAGCCACACCGACACTACAACAAATTGCATCTTGTGCCACGTTAAGAATTGTGGCATAAGTTTAAAATGCTCGTGGATATGTGCTTTTGCCACGGGAACTCTAAATTATTTCCGTGGCACAAGTGGCTGTGGCTAAAATTTAGCCACGAATTTCTCTAAATTGTTTCTGTGGCACAAGTGGTTGTGGCTAAAATTTAGCCACAGYAAAACTAAGGGTGTGGCATAAAATAATTTTTATGCCACAGGTATCCCCGTGGCTAAAGAAAAAAACTTGCCACGAGTACTCCCATGGCTAATAATCCTCTTGCCACTAGTGTTATTGTGGCTAACTAATTGATGTTGCTACAAATATTATCGTAGCTAAAAAATTATTTGGCTACAAAAACACTCGTGGCTGAAATATAAAATTGCCACATGTGCTCCCATGGCTAACATACCTCTTGCCACAAGAGTTATTGTGGCTACGTAATGCTTTTGCTACAAGTACTACCGTGGCTTAAACTTAAATATACTTTGCCACAAAAACGCACGTAGCAAATATGTATGTTTGTCATGAGTGCTCTCATAGCTAAATAAATCTCTAGCCACAATTGTTATTATGGCTAATTAATTCCTTTTGCTATCACCATTATCGTGGCTAAATAATTACAATGCCAAAAAAATTATGGCTAATGCATTTATAAATTCCTATAGCTAATAAACTACAACTTTATTCGTTAATTATAACGAGAAAATCATTGCTAAATAATAAGAAATATAAGCTCTTATATATATATATATAGACACACTAGCCGTTGCACCGCACGCGATGCGCGCGGTGCCCCGAACGATGTGTTAAAACGAGTGTATAAATAGAAACAATTTATTATGAAGATTTCACATTACACAGTAAAATAATAATACAATATTTAGAAGAACAAACACGACAATATACTTAACCCTTGTTATGGCAAAGGATATCACTACAATATGCTAAAAATACTCCTATTAGTTAACTTACATTACATGTTCAACTACCAAAGAGGGCATAACTACCCATTGCTGCTAATGTTTTAGTTACTTCTCTAATTCTCCCCATCTCTCCACATTTCTCTCTGACAATAAACATACATTCTTCATTTCATATGAACATCGTACATAACCCTCAAAATCGAGCAACATTGTACTACAATAAGGAAAGTAGTCTTTAATGAAACTAATGTTCCCCTCAAAATGCATCAGGTCTCAGGTCTCATACTACCAACACAACAATACCAAAGTTGCCTCTGACCTTTTTCATTCTTGCAGTCCAACAAGCTTGGGTATCCTAAGATCAGTAATTTGAATTTAAAAGAAAATCAACATTTGCAAAACAAACAAGACCATCGAAAAACCAGTAATTACTAAAAAAAAGTGTAGTCTATTCATGTCAACTAGCAAATAAATTTTAATTTCATATCAAAGTCACTATTCATCCGAGTTGGGCTGATTCTTTGCATTAAGTTTACAGGAATCAAACAAGCCCACAATCGAAAAGCCTGTAATTTGAGTTGATTCTAAATTGATTAGCAGGACAACTTTTAGTTGTCTAACTTGTCTGACTCGCCTAGGAAGGTTGTATGACCAAAGATAGATCAAAATCAGTTAAAAACCCATTTACAATTTAGTTCAAAGGATAAAATGGATTCCAAAATTAACAACTTATACTGTTTAAATGATCTCAGAGAACCGGACATGTTAAACCTAACCTTTTTGTTTCTATGATACTCCTCCCGAGCCACTTGAAGTTAACAACTAAGCTCAGCTAATTATCCAAGCATTTTATGTCAAAACTCTCAAAAGTAATCAAATAATAACCTAAAACAATGCCTTYCCTGAGGTGGAGAGAGGCAACAATGAGCTGCCAAAGAAGTCAGACTGCGGCGAAACAGAAACAATGATTGTCTTCTCTTTGTTGATACTGGATAGAAATCCATCTAAACTTTGCTTCTCCAGCATCATTGTCTCTGCTGATCAGCTGAAGTTATACTACTTATACATTCACTGCATGCAGCCACAAATAAGTAAATAGATAATCAAATTATGAAAGATAAAATTTCCATAGGCAATGAGAAACACAATAACTATAAAAAAAATCATGATCTAGTGATAAAGGAAAAAAATATAAATGTAGAAAGCAAACAGAATTTCAAGTTTTCAACCAATTAGCTATAGAGAATCAACATTTTGAAGCTTTGATGATTGATTAAACAATTTAAGCCTGCCTTGCTACACCACCAATCATCCTCTTCTTATGAACTAAAATCTGAATTCTAAATTGCTTGTACTGAATTAATGTACAACCTCTAGATAGCACATCTCATGTTCGGACCATATAAAATATAGCACTTCACAGTTGTGCTTGTATAGTGCTTCTAGACCTCCAATCTAAACTTCTAATTTCTCAAGTTATTAGTTAAATTGTTGACACTACCATGCTACTATGCTAGTTTAACAAAGTTAAAATAAACAGCACCGTAGGTGTACTGCCACAGTTCCTCACAATGATCCAATATCTATCGGTGATTCCATATTTCTTTTGCTTCTTTTCATACAATGAACCAACAACAATCCAATTCCATCAAGTAACTAAACCAAACAATAATCACCTAATTCTATCACATAGCAGCTCAATCCATCAAAACTAATAATTACCTAATGCTAATCACTCAAATGTTTTTTTAGTGATTAGAAGATGAGAAAGGCCAGTAGTTAATGTATCAAAGAAACCACAATAACACAACTAAGCTAACCTTTGTGTCACTCTCTAGCGTAGCTTTTGCCGAACACATAGCTCCACCATATCTGTAACTAATTCAAGAATTGGAGTATAAGGGAGAATGGTGATATAACTCCGAAAGAATTATAAGGAATGAGAAGAGAGCTACCTAGAAATATTCCTCTCAAAAGCAATGTAGATGAGTGACAGTGAAGAACCACCAACAGGCAGCAAAACAAAAAATCAATCCACCTCTGATAAGGAGTAATGAATAAATAAAATAATAAAAAGATACCAATAAATTAACACAACTATATATTGTCCTACTATACACAAGCTCTAAGTTCATATGAGACGTTTGATGATCTTTGTTTGTTTGCTGCAACTATCGAAGAACAATTTAATGAGTCCAATCCATGGTCACTACCTCTTCCTCGACTAAGGTTTTGGACTCAACTAGCACACCACACGATGATTGTACACCTATTGTCAAGGTTGCCCTAAACGCGATAGATGCAAAATAGCATGTGTTTTTCGTTAAGGGTTATGGGCATATGCAAGCCGATTGTCCATGTTTATCAAAGGTATTAGTTTATATTTCTTATCATCTTGCATTATTATCAAAACTTCACGAAGAGGAGCAGACTCGCACTTCCTCTTCACCACTAACCCATGTCTTTAAAGGGAAGGGAAAGGATGTTAAGGACTTCACGAGTTCTCAATCTTCTCATCAAGTCATTCTCGTGTTGTCTCTCGAATTCGAAGATGGGACGTTTTAGTACTTCGACCACTCTTACATGTTGCACCAAATTTTGAGAAAGATAAAGAACAAAGAAATAATTTATTTCGGTCATGATGCTCCATTAATGGTAAAACTTATTCTTTGATTAATTATTGATGGTGGAGCTATGACTAACGTTGCGTCAAAAAATAAATAGTTGATARTGTATAAAGTTGCAACAATGAGCACATCCACATCCTTGTGAATTAAGTTGGGTTAATAGTGATGGTATGATTCTAGTCACGAAACAAGCATTGATTAGGTTTGAAATTAATACGTGCAAAGTTCAAGTGTGGTGTGATATTGTTCATATYGATGCTTGTTCATTACTTTTGAAACGTCCATTGGAATGGTTGGGATCCTAATTCTATCCCATTTGACAAGTCTAATATATACACCATTGCACATGGGGATGTATGAGAAAGTTGGAATTCAACCGCTACCGCCACAACATGCAGCTACCAAAGAGCAAAACAACTACCAAAATCTAAGACATGGTCAAGGAGTGAGAAGTGGTTGGTACTATAGTATCTAGTTCTTATAAAATACAACAATAGTCCAAGAAGATGTACAAGAGGGGTAAGAAACAAGAAAAGATCAAACGATCATCTCTTAGCTCTCCATCACAAGGCTCCATTTAGTGTTGGTGATTTTGTGTGGCTTTCCATAAACGCACATGAAACCTACAATGGTATGGTTCGAATAGGAACACCACTACTATGGAAGAATCTCCGTCTAAAATCGTTCATCGTGCTAATTTTGACACCTATCAAGCTTTACTCGGATATGAGATTTGTGTTTAATTTCTTCCATGTTTTGAGTCAACTTGGGGACAATTAAGGTTGATTTCGACAGGGGGAGTTTGATTCGTTTTTAATAGCATATGTATATAATATTTTTAGATATTTTATTTTATTTTATTTTTGTTGAGTCGTCTATAAATCGCAAAATTGAAAACGTTAGTCCGAAAGTTACACATGATTGATAAAATTAGGAGTTTATTATATGAAGCTTATTTGTCTAGGTTGTTAGGATATTATTTAGATATTATATTAAGATAATCATTTAAGATAGGATAAGTTTTGATGAAGTTATCTTTTATTTGTCTTATCTGCTCTAAATTGGCAATAAATTGTTACTTATAAATACTTGAAAAGTTAATAAATAAAATCAGTTTTGTGTTTTGAGTTAGTTACATATAGCAATGCTATCGTTGTGTGTCCATTTCTCATAAGGTTGAGGCTAAGTGAAACCCATTATAGTTGAAGCTATTAATATTTTAATTCAATAGTAGTTARTAATTATTCAATTAAATATTTCACCGTAAAATAATTAGAACCTCACAAGTGTTTGCTAATAGTTTATTGATATGATAAACTAGTCTTATACTCGTTTGATGCACAGTTTATTTTTTAAAAAAAAACTTCTTAATAATTACGAATTATTATTTTTCTTGATTCAAAATGATATTTTTCTATACGACATGTATTAATTTAATTTGAACTTGAACAACGATTGAGTACGACGCGAGTACTTATTATTTGTCACTTTYTATGAGTGAATTATTTTCCCTCTGCAACGAAATTTCGYCAACAAATYGGTTAACACATTCTACGATTTAAAATATTGTTGTTTAGCTAAGATATTAGTATATTATACAGAAGTTGAAAAATAATGACTACATTTATTCGATGGGTAATTTACCTACCACTAATATGGATAATAAAATAATATTATTATGTTTGATGGGTACCACTATCACCACTCTGTATCACTCTTATTTAAGGATGGGTAGTTTACCCGGTGGCTAACCCTAAGTTTATCGTATCACTTCACTCATCTGAGTGAATTTTAGAATAGTGAAAAAATAGTGGTCTCAATAAAAAAATATGGTTTAATTTATTTTTAGGAATTTAATATAAGGACTATAACATAATATTGGTAAAGAGGCTTAACAATCAACTTATCGATTTTTCAAYTAGAAAATCTTCAGTCTCACATTTATCAATTGCATCTTCTAATTCCCCTTTCAAGTAGCGACTTCTGGCTATGGAAGCACATACAGAATTCTTTATMTGCTCATTTCGGATGTAGTTTGGATTGCAGAAAGGAAAATCAGCGGAGCTGCGATGGATGAGGCGTGCTATGAAGCTTGTGTAGGTATGCTTAGCTTTCCTATTTAATTCATACGGTGATGTTGTAGTGCGTGAATGAGCTAASATGTATACATGTAATCTGTGCAGAAGAATGATTAACAAAAAGAACATGATATTTCTGCTTAGATAGTCAATTAATGGGTGTTATATGACTAGTTCAGTACTTGTGTACACAATTTGTAACTAATTGGATGTTTTGTAAATCATAGTATACTRTCTTTAAAGATTATTTCTCGTGTAAAATGATCATACTRTTTAGCTTCTTAAACTGAGCATTGTAGATCGTATAAAGAACCAAGATAAAGAATCGCAGAAAAGTAATACTCTGAGCTGTATAACAATATATTAGGTGGGAGTTTTGTWATTAAGATTTTTTGCTCTGGAGCAGGATACAGTAATACTTGATTTAACTTCACACCAAGGGTATTTATGATTTCTATATATCAGGAAATYTAATAAAATGTTGTCTTTCGTAGTTTGCCCGTATAACATAATACCTATCAGCTCTATGCARTCTTCTAAATAGTTATCTTCTTATAAAATCTTGGGTAAATATACTTAAATTGATGTGCAAAACGCAACTCCTGTTCTTATCTAATTTCCTTAAAATCGTTTTCGTTAAGCACAAGTATGATATACACCTATTGCAATTGAAACGAAGGCTATTGCCACTTGTCAATCTTTATAATATGTAATCTATATTTAATTAATTTATTAAGATTACCCTTTCGTGTTACAGTATAAGATAATTTTAATTCTTCTTACTATCTCTTGAAATAGTTTTCTGTTCATACATATACTTACTTTCCATATGTCAATGAATATATGCAACAATAAAATTTTATTTAACTAAAAAACAGAATATTATTGTTGTGACACTAAAGTCAAATTATTTAAAACCCAAAAATACTAATGCAATCAAAAGGTCAATAACTATTAGCCATTATTAAAAAAGCTCAATAAGTGCATTATACATTGTGTCATTCTACTTTACAATTTAATTACAAATCAATACAATATACAGAGTACAAAATTACAATTAAAGTAGAATAAATTAAGTAAATATTAGATATGTGACCTTTTTCTCAAGCAATTGTTTTGAAGGTTTAATAATAGAATCCACCTCAACATCACCTTCCTAAAAAGAATTTATTAAACCCAAGGTGAGACAATTATATTAAAAATATACATAATTCAATAGGTCATAAAGTGCAATAAATTACCTTAGAAATGCCCTCGTCGTCAAAGAATGATTTTAGTAATTCTTTTTTTTGGCAAATGATTTGTTGGATCTACTGAGCGTTACAAGGGGGGGTGAATTGTAACTTAAAGAAACTTGAGTRTTTTGCGGAATTTAAAACTGAAAGTAAAGGAACACGAGATGCGAGTTTTCACTAACACAGTAACTCTCCTTGACAACTTGTCAAGAGATAAAACTGTGACCTGATACCACACAGGATTTCTTCTTAATTCATTCGATCCACACCTTATACAAATCAAACCTCTTCAAGCTTCCTTTCGAACTTGAAGCCTCTCAACACAACCCCTCTGTTGATTGAAGCACTCAACTCTCTGTAAGCTAAAACTTCTCTTACAAGCCTCTCTGGATTATCACTCAACCCAAAGCCCTCATTCAAGCAGTACAATCTACTTGAAGCAATACAACTCGGTATGAAAACTAAAACTATTCTAGCAATGTATTGTAGGACCATGACTTCAAATTCTTTTTTATTGCTCAAGTTGTGTGTTAAACTTGATTTGGTCGCTCTTATGTATTTATAGCCTCAATGTTGAAGGTATGTGACTCATCAAGAGGGGGGGCGGGTAATAGACTCGAAGTAGTTAATGATAACCAATTTTTCCTTCTCTTGCTATTCAGACTAGAGATGAGAACAAACAGTTGGTGTTCACTGTACGCACGCGGTATAAGTAAACACAATAAAGACACACGTATTTACCAAGGTCACCCCAACTTCTGCTACCGTCTCACTATCTAATGTCTTTTATAATAATCTACTCCGACAAACAAAAAGAACTCGCTCACTCTACGTTTTCCCTATCCGGAACCAGCACACCCCCAACTCCTCAACTCTATGTGCACTCTACTCCACACTCGTAGTCCAACTTATGGTTTGATCTCACAAAACACTCACCAGGCTTCACCCCTCTGTTATAAGCCTTTACAATAGCAATTTTCTTATGAATGCTTCTTAAAAGCTAGAAGGAACTCATTAAGCGCGTCGTAATGCTCTTTGTGACTCATAATAGAATCTTATGTGCTTTGTTTTTCTCTCACATAATTCCTGAACTCTTTACCGTAGAGAGATATGGAGTAGAAGCATATAGTATTTATTAATTGACTTAAACCCTAGTTCCATAAATCTATAATTTGCCCAAACAAGTCAAAGAGTATTTTATAAGTACTTTATCTTGTTCCGATTTATCCTAGAATAATCGAATTAAGATATATACTCCAATGGTAGGCCATATACACCATATCATCTAATTTCAGCTGCAAATATCTTTTAAAATATCCTTTTAAAATATTTTAGAAAACATCATTTATTCACAACCGCAGCCAAATTCCATATCAGAACACAACTAGGTTACCCCCAGCATTGTATCCCTAAATGATGTTGTCGATGAATATTTCAAGCTTATTACCAGAATCTATCGATCATCAAAACACTTAAACACTTGATGATGTACCATTAAACACACTACAAGCAATTTACATGTATTCCTCAATTTAACTTTAAGAGCAATTTCTTCTACTCTTCTGTAATCTCAAGATCTGAATCTCCTTTTAAATTCTTCATTTTGAGCCAACTTCTTCCTTCGAATGTCTCTGAAGGCTTCATACTCTCAAGTCTTGGGAATTCAATCTTGACTGCACATTAACAAGGCTTAACAATGCAATAAAAGATATATGACTGTTTTCAGCTAACAGTCAAGGAACCGCTCGTACATGGTTCTGTACCAGTGAATGAGCTTTTCATGTAATTAGTTCTTCCCTGTAACACACAAGTTAGTTCAAGTATTCACAATAATATTAACTTGTCTTAGGAAACAAGTATCTACAACCAGCTGGTTCCCAAAACCAACTATATTCATATTGAAGCATCCGTTTCCTGTAATGGTTTGTCATCATCAAACTTAAGGACTCAACAAATGTAAGCGTAGAATGGAAGCAGTAAGTCCATACACATCACTCCTTGAAAGTAGGAAGTCATGCCTTAGTGGAAACTTGCATGACGTCCATAACTCACACGTCCTATTAATCAGTTAGAATATAGCCGTTTATTCCTAGAGTTTCTCAACTAATTTTTGCCTTGATGATCAAGCCTTAGGCTTACAGCTATTCACACGTTTTGTTTCCTTAATTTTCTCAAAATCAGTTAAACCATTTTCTCAAAATATCTTTTTGCCGAAAATACTTTTGTAAATAAAAAATAAATCTGATTTTCCATAATAAATTCTAACAAGATAACTAGAAGGTTGTAAAACAGATTTTATCAAAATCATTACTAGGATTTATTATTACTTACAGATATCTTATTTAACACATTATCACTTAATTTATCTTTAATAAAATTCCTTTATTAAGCACGATTTAATGGCCTCCTATTTTTGATGACGGCCTCTATCTCCCACAACAATGCTGAAACTTACAAAGACCTAAATCATATATCCTAAACTTATTATGCCCTGTTGCTTTTTGTGTCGAATTACCAGTAAGTATGGAATCTCCAAGGGACTTGAGTTCCTTGATTGCACTCGAGTTTCTTCCTTGAACTCATCAGTCTTCAAAATCACAAAAGCTCCCTTTCCACTCTTTGGATGATCCTCACTTCATTAAGACTTTCAAGACATCATTTRTGTAAATCACATCTAACACACGCATCATTTATAAACACACGAGTTTGCTTTTGTTTGTTTATTCATTCATCAAAACTAGGGTTCAACATGATTTTAGTAATTCTTCATCATCACTAATTTTCACAACAGTGTAAWTGRCCAAATTTGTTTCATGGTTGTAATTAGAAATTTGATAGTGGAATTAAAACTTTTTATCCACGATCATGTTAAGTTCTTTAGGCAAGGATTCCTCTCTTTCATCCTACATGTATCGAGAAGTATTAAAAATACATTAGCGTTTATAGTATAGGATATAGTTTAGGTTTTTAAAGGTATCATATCAATCCAATTGTCATTGGTGTCGCTTATCTTACAAAAAAAAAAAAAATAACAACCTTTTTAATTCTCTATTTCAGTTCCATTGCCGAATATTGTAAAATTTGAAAGATATCACAATCATACATGACAAAACTCACAGTTCCACTATCATCTTTAACTGTTACGATAACCTTGTACATATACAATTAATTCAAAATAAAACTATTTGGTAAAAGAATTAATTACTCTGCATGATAAATTATAATTGCTTTGCATGTTTGTACATAGAGGAACAACTCGTGCATGTTATAGATGTGCTAAAGTAAATATTTTCTTCCTATATTCTCTACGTTGAGAATATATACTATTATTTCATAAGATATTCATATCAATCCATACTTTCATTTTATTGTTGCTTATTTAATATTTTCTTACCATATGAATCTATAATAATATCATATCTTACCATTTTTCATACTTTCACTTTATTGTTGCATATTCAGACCAAATTACTAATATATTTATTTTTTGCATAAATAAGGAATCAATTCATGGGTATATATTCATAGTAAAAAAATTGGTAATTTTTTTTATAGTCTATAATAAAAATATTAAATTACCTTTCTGGAGCAGATTTCATAATTGAATCACATTTGAGCACCAATATTTTCCATTACCTTCGTATTCAACTTTTTTTGTTACAACTTTTGCTCGAATTATAAGACCATTTTTCACTTTCGATACCAATGATGGTAGCATATATCACGTAAAAGCATTGCTATTGTTACCAAAAAAATATTGAAACGACCCGTCTTATTATAGGTGCATTGGCGGAAACAATACACTAAGTTGGGGTCACAAAAGATGCAGAAAATTTAAAACTTCCAAAAGTAAACTAAAATAAAAGTTATTACAATCCAATCCAAGGAGCAAACATCTCCTAACAACCTAAACAGTTCAAAACAAGACAACTAATTACGAATTATAAAAGGGGAGTCCTAAGTTCTCTCAATAGCCTCATTCCCCAGCAGCTCCATAATAGATCATTCCTCACCTACATCATCTAAAAACCACAAAATTTGCCACTTAGTGGCCAGTAACTAGACCATACTTAACACACATGTTCAAATTTAAACAAAGAATTAATGAAAGGCTTAAATAAGAAGAATTCAATTCATAGTCAACACGTGACAAGTCATCATAGTCAAATAGAAGTAAACCAAGTCAATTAAAAACCCAAGAGAGTCAACCAAAACTAATTAATCCAAAATAAGTTAAGCCAGTAAAAAGTAAACAAGTTAACATAAATTTTCTAGTTGTACTTGGAACAGACGCAGTGAACAAATTCGCGGCTCACTAAGCCTAGATATAGTCAGGGCGAACCTCGGGTGAACCACAATGATATAACCCTGTCAAAGAATGACCAATCTCTCTCATTTTTCGAAAATCCAGCATAATGAGAATGACAACTAAATCTAAAACCAATCTACTATAGATGTGTTGTCCAATCGAAGGACCCACTATGGAATTACCCAACGATTTCCAATTATCAACAAAACAAAACCATCAAGGATTAATTCCAAAAACCAAAACAAATTCAGTGTTTTCAATGTACCACTATGGACTTACCCTTAAGAACCCAATGGCCATAATGACCATTCCCAATATAAGTTCCATAATTCCGTGAAGTAGATTAAAATCAAATTAAGGTCAAAATCAAATTCAAAAGCCAAGATTAAAATCAAGTTTCAAAGATCAAAGTTCACCATTCAAACCTTTGGCAAAACAATTGAGAAAGTAATCTAAATCAAAATGCACATAGAAAACAAAATAAATACTTTCATATCCATGTAATTAAGAGGAAGTATCCTTCCAACACTAGGTTGGGATAAAGCGGTCGCTCGCAAAAATATCAAAACAGCCTCAAATAGTATCTATGTTCTGAAGAATGGTATCCACACATTTCTTAATGGTATCCATGCATAATAAAATGGTATCGAAGAAGTTCACAGTAGTAGTATTATTTTATTAGTAGGACCTACAATAAAAAAATGAAAAAATAAATTAAAATGCGTAACCATTGTCTAATGCGTTGATACCATTATCTAATGCGTAGATYCCATTCTCTGAAGTACTTAAATCRCAAATATACACCTCATTAATTGACTTGAAATGACAAAAATACCCTTAGTTGGGCAAATAAGGCACAACACAGTGTTGGACCTATCACTCCTCATATAATTAAGCATGAGACCAAAACAATAAGTTAGCACAAAAACAATAGTTTGAAACCCACATGACAACAACTAAAAATTACATTGTTAAAGGAACCTAATTAAAACGTTATTAATCATTAATTCACCAAAATTAACAAAACTCAACAATAAAAAATTATAAATAATAAATTACAAAGATAGGTACTGTCTAAATATCTTGGACTGTTTCGAACCTTAAAGAAAATTATTTAAGCATTTTGCATACTTAGTTAATTGGAAAACCCAACGGATTACATCTTAAATTACCAAGATAACACAAAACCAATTATGAGCTTAGATACAAAAGTTAAGTTCAGTTATTTAAGTCCCAAATTATTAATTTGTGTGGCTTTTAAAAAGAAAACAAACAGTCAATTTTAAAGGTCTAACCGATTAAAATAGATTAATACTTAGGAAATTCCAAAATAATTATTTAATTAACCAAATGATTTAGGCCATTACAAAAAAGGATTTTAACTCATTAGTGACTGAAATTAACAGGAAATATATATTTTAGAAACAAATTATATAATTTTTGAATTTATAAATTGTTAAAACCGAATTTACAAAAAGGCTGAAATCCTTTTTAAGAGTTAGATTGAACCAAAAATTATCCAAAGTTATTTTGATTAATTTCCTAATTGTTTTAAACCCGTTTAAATTCCAGTAAAACGCGACAAAATAATTGTAATTTAATATAATTCAGAATTAATAAACGTAGAATTCGTATTTAAGAAAATAGAAAAAAAACAATTTATTTGAGGCATAACTTAATACCCAAAAAAAAAATTATACCGATATTTTAAGGGATTAAATAAGGACCAAATAAAATTATTCCAACAGAAAAATAAGCACAAAATTTGCAGAATAAAATTCCACAAGATCATGCCTAAATACATGTAAATTCGGTTTTGTAGAAAATTGCAAATAAATTCATGCAAGTCATGAAAATTACAAATAAATGATTCTAAATTAATTCTAATWTATAACAAGCTGTGCATGGAAAATAATTACAACCAAAAATTTGCACAAAAATAAATTAAAACATAATTTATCAACATAAAACCGATTAACCAAGTTCCAATTTTATTAATSCTAACATGAATTCTATGTTTAAATAAGAAAAAAGTGAATGAAAAATCTAGTTACCTGAATTTTGGAGAAAAATAAAATCCTTAAGTGCTCAAAGAAAACCTCCAAGAAAAAATACCCAAGAATTTGCAAAATACACCCTTGAAACCAAGCTTGAGAGAACACAAATGAAACTTCAAAGATTGCTCCAAAAAAAACCATTTTCGAATGCCTAATGAGAAGGTTGAGAGGTTTGCTTGCTATATTTTTTGAGAGAAAGAAGAAGAAAATAAAAAAGGTTTAAGTGCACATGAAGATTGGAATTAAGAGCAAAAACCACCCAAAAGTCACCAAATAACCGGCCAAAGAGGGAGAGGAAGAGTGGGAGTGACTTTGCTAAATTTTGAAGAGGAAATATGAAAGGTTTTGCATGTATCAAGGGTTTAAATCAATTGTAAAAGAAATACGGAGTAAAAGAGTAATTCATGAATTGGGAAAACACTACTTAAACTAACACACTTAAAAATCCTCCATATTACACACCTACTAGGTTTAGTGTACCAAAATATTAAACCTCCTAATTAGACTAATTTATCACAAAGAAAGTTGGTCCAAACAATCA
>SNQN01001246.1:75842-101441 GCA_008642245.1 Bassia scoparia
GTGTGTTGATGAATTATGTCCAAGGCTTTGTACCAAATTATAGCACCCCCCCCCCCCCCCCCTTACTCAAAAACACTTAAAGCACTTAGATTATTTACCATTAAATCACACTACAGAGCATATTACATGATTCCTAAATTTAAACTTAAGAGCAATTACTTTATCTTCATTAATCTTCAAGATCTGAACTTTCCTTAAAATACTTCAATTTTGCAGACACTTCTTTTCTTCGAATGTCTTCGGAAGGCTTCATACTTCAAGTCTTGTATATCAATCTATCCTGCACAATAACCGTAACTTGCAATAAAAATATAGGACTGTTCCAGCAGTAACAGTCAAGAAACACTCGTACTGCTCATGTACCAGTGAATGAGCTTTTCAGTATTAGTTGTTCCCCTGTAACAACAAGTTGTTTTCAAGTATTCACATAATTATAAACTTTTCTAGGAAACAGTATCTCAAACCAGCTGGTTCCCAAACACCAGACTATATCATATTAAAGCATCCTGTTTCCTTTTGTAAATGGTGCATCATTCAAACTTAAGGGATTCAACAATGTAACGCGATAGAATGAAGCAGAGTCCACTACAATCCCTCCCTATGAAAGTAAATCATGCCTTAGTGGAACTGCATTTCCGTCCATAACTCCACTCCTATTAATCATAGAATTATACCGTTTATTCCTAGTTTCTAACTAATTTTTGCCTTGATGCATCAAGCCTTAGTTACAGCTATTTCAACACGTTTGTAGTTCCTGAATTTTCTCCAAAAAGTTAAACCATTTTCTCAAAAATATCTTTTGCCCGAAAATACTTTTTGAAAATAAAATAAGGTAAAATCTGATTTCCATAAATAATTCTAACAAAGATAAAACTAGAAGTGTAAAAAGATTTTATCAAAAAATCATTACCTAGGATTTTATTTATTACTTACAGATATCTTGTTTAACACTTATCTTAATTATAGCTTTAAATAATTTCCTTTATTTAAGCAGATTTTAATGCCCTTATTTTATTGAGCCATTCCCACACAAAATGCTAAACTTACAATCAGACAAAACATATATCCTAAACTATATCCCTGTTGCTTTTCTGTGTCGAATTACCATTAAGTATGAATCAAAAATCCAAGGGCTTGAGTTCCTGATTGCACTCGAGTTGCTTCCTATGAACTCATCAGTCTCAAAATCACAAAAGCTCCTTTCCTCTTGAGATCCCACTTCATTAAGACTTTCAAGACATCATTTTCTGTAAATCACATCTAACACACGCATCATTTATAAACACCCCGAGTTTGCTTTTGTTTGTTTATTCATTCATCAAAATAGTTTCAACATATTTTATATTCTTCATCATCACTAATGTTCAAACAGGTAAATTCCAAATTGTTCATGGTTGTAATTAGAATTTGATAGTGAATTAAAACTTTTCACGATACACGTTAAGTCTTTGGCAAGATTCCTCTCTTCATCCCTACATGTATACAGAGTATTAAAAAACATAGTTTTATGTATAGGATATAGTTTAGGTTTTTAAGTATCAATCAAGTCCAATTGTCATTGGTGTCGCTTATCTTACAAAAAAAAAAATAACAACCTTTTTAATTCTCTATTTCATTCCATTGCCGAATATTGTAAATTTGAAAGATATCACAATCATACAATGACAAAAAACTTCACAGTCACTATCATCTTTAATGTTACGATAACCTTGTACATCTATACAATTAATTCAAAATAAAACATTTTGTAAAAGAATTAATTATCTGCTCATGATAAATTATAAATTTCTTTGCATGTACTTACCATAGGGAACAACTCTGCATGTTATAGATCGTGCTAAAGAAATATTTTCTTACCTAATTCCTACGTTGAATATATACTATATTTCATAAGATATTCATATAATCCATACTTTCACATTTATTGTTGCTATTTAATATTCCTACCATATGAATCTTAATAATTCATATTTACCATTTTCATACTTTCACTTTATTGTTGTATTCAGACCAAATACTAATTATATTTATTTTTGCATAAAGAGAATCAATTCAGGGTTATATTCATAATAAAAAAATTGTAATTTTTTATAGTCTATCATAAAAATATAAATTACCTTTCTGAGCAGATTTCTATTGAATACATTGACACCAATATTTCCATTACCTTCTATTTCAACTTTTTGTTAAAACTTTGCTCGAATTATAAAGACCATTTTCACTTCGATACCAATTGATGTAGCATATATCCGAAAAGCATTGCTATTGATACCGAAAAAAATATTGAAACGACCCCTTTATTATAGTTCATTGCGGAAACAACACTAATTTTGGCGTCACAAAAAAATGCAGACAAATTTAAACTTCAAAAGAACTAAATAAAAGTATTACAATCCCAATCCAAGGAGCAAACATCTCCTAACAAACCTAAACAGTTCAAACAAGACAATAATTACGAATTATAAAAGGGAGTCTAAGGTCTCTCAAAGCCTCATTCCCCAGCAGCTCCATAATAATCATCCTACCTAAATCATCTAAAAAAAACACAAAATTGCATAGTGGCCAGTAACATAACCATACTTATACACACATGATCTCAAATTTACAAAAGAATAATGAAAGCTAATAATAGAGAGAATTCAATTCAAGTCAACACTGACAATATCATAGTCAATATAAAAAACCAAGTCAATAAAAACCAAGAGGTCACAGAACAATTAACTCCAAAAATATAGATTAAGCAGATAAAAAATAAACAAGTAAATAAATTTTCTAAGTATGATCCTTTAACAGCATCCGTGAACAAAAATTCCACGGACTCCACTAGACCTAGAATTATGTCAGAGCAACCCGGGAACCACAATAAAGATATAACCAGTCAAGAAGGACCAATCTTCATCATTGCAATCTCAAATGCTTTATACAGCATTAAATGAAATGCAACTAAATCAAAACCAACTACATATAATTGTGTTGTCCATCAAGAAGGCCACTATGGAATTACCCAACGATTTACCAATTATCAAAAACAAAACCATAAGGAATATTCCAACAAACCAAAAACAATTCATTTTCTCAATTACCACTCTGACTACCCTTCAAAACCAACTGACCATAATGACCATTCTTCAAGTATCCATAATTCCTACATAGATTCAAATCAAATTAAGGTCAAAATCAACCACAAAAGCCAAGATAAAATCAAGTTTCAAAAATCAAAGTTCACCATTCAACCTTTGTCAAAACAATTGAGAAATCTAATAAAACACATTAGAAAACCAAAATAAAGATACTTCATATCCAGTTATTAAGAGGAATACTCTCCAACACTATTGGATGATAAACCTTCGTCGCAAAAAATATCAAAACAAGCCTCAATAATAGTACTTGTTATGAATAATGGATCCACACATTCTTTTTAATAGACAAGCATAATAAAATGTATCGAAGAAGTTCACAGTATAGTAGTATTATTTATTAGTATGACTACAATAAAAAATGAAAAAATTAAATAAAATGCAGTAACCATTTCTAATGCGTATGATTACCATTAATACTAATGCGTAATCCATCTCTAAATGAATATTTAAATCCCAAATATACACCCATTAATTAGACTTTAAATGACAAATAATACCCTTAGTGGGCAAAATAGCACACACAGTTACCTATCACTCCCATATAATAAGCATGAGAGCCAAAACCAATAATTAGCACAACAACATAGTTTATGAACCCCCATGACAACAACTAAAAATTACATTGTAAGGAACCTAATTAAAACGTTTATAATCATTAATTCACCAAAATTAAGCCAAACTCAAACAATAAATTTATAAATAAATAAATACAAATAGGTATTTCTAATATTTAGGACTGTCAGACACTTAAAGAATTATTTAAAAGCATTTTGGCTAAAATTAGTGAAATTGGAAAACCAACCGGAATTACATCTAAATTACCAAATAACACAAAAACAATTTATTACTTAGACTAAAAGTAAAGTGTTTTTTAAGTCCCAAATTTTATTAATTTTGTGGCTGTTTAAACAGAAAACCAAACAGTATTAAAGGTCTTACCGATTAAATAGATTAATACTTAGAAAATTCCAAAAATAATATTTAATAAAATACCAATGAAATTTAGGCCATTACAAAAGGATACTTAACACATTTTACTACATGAAAATAACAGGAAATATATATTTAGAAACAATAATATAATTTTTGAATTTATAAATTGTTAAAACCGAATATGACAAAATTGCTGGAAATCCTTTTAATATCTAGATTAACCAAAAATTATCCAAATTATTTTGGATACTTTCCTAATGTTTTTAAACCCTTTTTAAATCCAGTAAAACGCGACAAAATAATTTTAATTATTATTTCAGAATTAAATAACCGTAGAATTCTATTTAAGAAAATAGAAAATAAAACAATTTATTTGAGGCATTAACTTAATTACCCAAAAAAAAATATACCGATATTTTAAGGGATTAAATAAGACCAAATAAAATTTATTCAACAGAAAAATAAGACAAAATTTGCAGAATAAAATTCCACAGATCATGCCTAAATACATGTAGAAATTCGGTTTGTAGAAAATTGCAAAAATAATTCATGCAAGTCATAAAATTACAAATAATGATTTCTAAAATTAATTCTAATTATAACAACTGTGCATGAAAATAATACAACCAAAAATTGCACAAAAATAAATTAACAACATAATTATCAACATAAAAACGATAACCAAGTTCCATTTTATTAATTCTAACATGAATTCTATGTTTAAAATAAGAAAAAGTGAATGAAAATCTATACCTGAATTTGGAGAAAAAATAAAATCTCAAGTGCTCAAAGAAAACCTCCAAGAAAAAATACCAAGAATTTGCAATACACACCTGAAACCAGCTTGAGAGAACACAAATGAAACTTCAAAATTGCTCCAAAAAAAACCATTTCGAATGCCTAATGAAAGGTTAGAGGTTGCTTGCTATTATTTTTAAGAGAGAAGAAGAAAAATAAAAAGGTTTAAGTGCACATGAAGATTAATTAAGAGCAAAACACCAAACACAAAAATACCACCGCCAAAGAGAGGAAGAGTGGGACGTGACTTGCTAAACTTTGAAGAGGAAATATGAAAAGGTTTGCATGTTCAAGTTTAACATCAATTGTAAAAAGAAATACGAAAAAAGAGTAATTCATGAATTGGGAAAACACTACCTTAACACTAACACACTTAAAAAATCTCTCCATATTCACACACTACTAGTTTAGCTGTACCAAAATATATACTACACTTGAATAGACTAATTTATCCAAAGAAAGTTATGTCCACAAACAATCAAAACATTATACGGCAATAGTAAAAGACATACCATACTACATACTAATAATAATAATAATAATAATAATGGAAATTCTACATGGTGGCACTGTATTTTTATTTTTTACACGCGACGATTTAAATTTTTTAATTACACACCGTGACACTTAGTTTCTAATTAATTACACACCGTGGCCATTATACTATGATCAACTTTTAACATGTGTTAATTAACGTTAACTTTGCAAAATTAACATTGACTTACTGAAATTACTAACCTAGCCCTAAGTTAATTGAAATATAGACGCCTAATTTTATTTCCCCTGATATCATTATCTGGCTTTTTCGTTGTTTCTTATTCTTGCCCAAATTCATTCTCCTCTTTTACGACTTGCTTGTTAGCTTGGTTTAGGGTTTGCGATTTCTAAGAACATGAATAGGCATTCTCGTTTGGCTATTGCTAATGGAGATTTTGGTTGGGTGAAGTTGATTCGTTGCTGAAATTCGATTTTTGCWTAGTAATCGAAATCCATTGAAGTCGTACTACAAGTGCCGAAGTGGTCGCTGTTCTTTCTTCGACTGGGTATACGATGAGGATGATGGATCTCCAATCAGCGGCATTGCTCAGTTGATGATTGAATTTAGTAATTTCAGAGTGTATTTCGGCAAATTCATGAAGCTGCTACTGTTTATTGTTCTTATTGTTCTAGTACTTTTGTTTAAGAATTAAACCCTTCTTTTGTGGTCTAGAATTGCTTTGTAATGGTAACTCCTCTGTAATGGTTGATTGAGGCTAATAAAATTATGGATTTCTGTTGAATTTGAATATTTATGTTCAAATCTTGTACAATTTTCACGCATTTTTCTGTTGAGTTGTTGTGCTGTAAATTGGTTTTAATTTATTGGAATTTCAGAGTGTATTTCGGCAGTCTCTGATGAGTTGTGCTGAAAATTATTGACCAGTTGTTGTTCTGAGAATCGATGTTGTGCTGAAAATTGATTTGAGTTATTGAAATTGACTTACTGAAATTATATTGAGATGCAAAGKGAATCCAGAAAACTGGTCAAATAACTCAATCAATGAAATTTGGTCTGAAATTATACTGACATTTGGACTGCTCATACTGAAAATATTCTGAAAACTCAGAATATAASTCTGCTCATATTATACTTATACATGATCAGCTCGGTTAATGACAAATAAAGCAAAAATAAATGTGGTTATATATGAGTTCCATCATGTACATTCTCCTTTCAATGAGTATCAATGTATAATCAACTTAATCAGTGAACTAATCTGTAGTCTGTACATGAACATACAGAATTAGAGTTTCAATACATGCCATTTGTACATTTGCAAAATAGCATTAGATGTAACTGGCAAAACACTGTGATGGGTATTCGGCAGCTGCTCTCTGAACTCTAGTGAAGATATAACTTACAACAATCTGCCAAAGAGGAAGAAACAAAGCAGAAACATAAACCGAACTTAGAACAAATCCAATACTATACTTAAAATGCAGATTATAACCCTGATCAGAAACACAGAAGAGACCCTGCTCATACTAAAATTATACTTAAAATTAGAACAAACCCTGCTCATACTTAAACTCAGAAACACAGAAGCAGATTATTACACTTTAAATCAGAACAAACCCTGCTCATAGTAAAATTATACTGAAAATTCAGATTATAACTCTGATAATCAAATTCAGAACACAACTCTGATCAAAATCCAAATCAAATTTTAGAATACAACTCTGATCAAAATCCAAATACTTCAASCTGTCATACAAAAAATCAGCTAAAATTATCAACAAATAATCAGCTATACAGTAARGATATTCAACTAGAGCAACATTGTATTCATGAATCAGCTCATGAAACCTTAAGTAATCATGTTGACAGCTTCAAATTAGAGCATATTAGTTCACTGCAAATTAGATCATATTATTTCAGTGCCAAGTTGTCAACTTCAAACAGATTGACAGCACTCACAGTAATTTTCAACACATATTAGTTCAGTGCAAAATCAAAACCAAACGTCAATACGCTAAATTAGAGCAAAAACCAACAACAAATCTATGAGTTACTGTAAGGCTTCACCCCCTTTAGGGGTTGAATCGCGTGTGCACTCAATCTACTCAAAGGAGAATAACCAGAGCATCCCCCACATCACACGCCATTGCGAATTCTCACACTTTTGGAGTAACTTTGACGACTCCATCAAAGCTATAACACCAAAAGCACAGCACAACATGAAAGTTCCCGCAAATCATTCCTACTCAATCAATAACCCAGGTAGTCAGGAATATCAAAACTCTATCTAGCTAACGCTTCACCACACAATCATGGTCAATAAGAAAACAATCCCATATCATAAGACCCACCGGACTTCTTCAAACAGATAAGCACCCAGATATCCTTCCCAGACTACGAAAACACAACCAACCACTCCACATACTTATAAACGAGAATCCATCGGAAAGCATAACCCACCACAACCTACATTGATATGCCGATATCACCGAATAACTAAACCACACCCTATACACCCCCAAATGGGCGCCCGTATAACCGGGGGGTTTAGTTCCAGATGATACTCCAAATGGATCATCTATCGAGACTCCGATTGCTGTATGGACGAAGAGATTAATGCCGCAAGCCTTTTGCGCCAACCCCATGCAAGCAACCCGCTTCTCGCGTATTGAATACCTCGTCTCGATTGTGAGAAACTTTTATTACTCAAACTAAATATACGGATTCCCCAGTTCCTTCCTATGCAAGCCATGCATATTGCTCACTCCTAAAGAGCATAAAGCATGTACCTGCGCCCCTACCCTATGTCATCTGAAGTGTCTGTCGGAGTGACAATAAGATAGTACCATCCGTTATGGTCAAGGCCGAGAATGAAGGAGATCGTACTGATAACGAAGCACTAGTCCGACAGGCTGATACCCGAATGCGACCATTGGTACTCTATTCAGCCTTGGTCAATAAAGAGACCCTGCAATACACAACTCATACCACATACACCACCGACATCCCACAAACTCTTAGTTCATCCGTCCGGACTTGATTGAATCAGAAGTAATCTACAAGAATCATATATTGAGAAGAACCCTGGCCTGAACCGTATTGAAGAGTGAGTCCCAAAAATCCTACGCACCACTCAGACCACCACCTCGACACGTGGACCCACAATGACCCGCAGTCACGTGTGAAGTGGGCATTTACGACATATGGCTATCCTGATCTGTCTGGATAGGTCACCCACCAACATCCATTACACACGGCCTACCAACCGACACCAACCTGCCAATCCAAGGACACCATAAACACCACTACTACAATAATACCCAACTTCCCACGAATAACTGCATGCACCACTTTTGGGACATTGACGTTCCAATCCTGACATATTAGTCATGCCACCAGCGACCACCCTCGGTGTCCGAAACTTCATATAAGCACACACGACTATCAAACACCGTGCTACGCCGTCGTCCTTTGCCTGCCGTTCACTATCATGTCATCAACATGTTCATACTTCCACCTCCTGAACATTCATCTCTAATGGACGAAAGGGTGCACCAACACAACCCACAAAACAACCACCAATCACCAGTCGCACACCAGACACCACAACACAGTTATCACTCACACCGCGATACTATCCAAGAAACATCCGGCACATCCTGCACTTCGCAAACCGAAAGCCACAGATGACTCGCACAACCAACACCAACCCTAACAAAACCAACCATAGGTCACGCAATATAAGCTAACTACACCGCCAACCACAAGCGACCAATGCACCAGCTGCATTTTCCATATCCTTCTTCCCACCATCGACACATCATATCCATCTAAAACCTCTGCTACTTATATACCTTAGCAGAACAATATCCCACAATACCCATGACAACAACGGATACACCCCCGGCGCAACAATCACCACGAAAGTGCATCATAGCCCATGCCATGCATCCACCAGAATCGTCTATGTTTGTCAAGGTAAAAGCGTAATCATCCTATACGATCTTCTTCTTACCAGCGAGGATCGCGAAATCAACACACATTCGGACTCTGACTCCTTGACGAAACGACGACACTACACATTCGCAATCAATTTGAACCAACAATCCCAAACCACAACAGTTTAATGCAGCTGTCCTAATACCATGAAACTCTAGCACACCTCCACTAATATCGTGCCAATGATCACTTCCCACTTCTACCCTCTAATCTTGACGTCACAACTAATATCATATAAACAACGCCACACTCACAACCACGTCATCACTTAAGATCATCCTGCAAACAACACCAACATACAAACAAACGGTATTCATCCTGCCCCATCATTAAGCAAACATCCAATCACCACCAAACCCCCTCCGATCAACAGAATGGTATAGTTCACACGAACTATCACACACAATAACTACACCAACGCCCAGATCCACACACCAAAGACATACCCCACGCCCCACCCCCACTCCACGCGCCACCAGAAACCCTCCACTCCACAACGGTCTACCAACGAACCCACATGCGAAAGCACCCAACCGAACAATACCACACTAACTGTAATACTACCAACACACTTGAGTCTCACAATACAACCCAACCACTGATGACCCTTTTCTATGCAGAAGACTCGAGATCCATCGCTTCAACCGATTTGCTATCATGTGCTGGAAATGTGCACTGTCTTTCGTCAACTAACTACACTGAATACAAATACCTCAAACGTACAACCTCCTCAACTAATATCGACCCTCAATCACAACTGATGGTTCTCCAACCCTAACGCTCCCAAAATCCGTTAACAATAACTCCGCACCCATTGCACGTTCAACCCAAACCATACACACTTCAATACAACCATACCACCCAGCCACAAGCCCATAATCCAACAACACCATACCCCAACACACAACAACAATAAATAACCAGACCAGACTCACAACACACACTAAACACAACACCACCACCGCCCACACCACACCCACCCACCCAGCATTCACCACCACACCAACGACAAACATCAACAACCCCACACATTATACGTGAGCACCAGAGCCACAACCCATCAAGAACCAGACCAACGAAATACGTAAAAGCTACCAGTACACACCCCATAGAATCACCTACATCGACCATTGACAACGACACTCATCGAAACCGCATAAACTCCTACCAAAAACTCACACATCAATAACAAACAAAAACCACCCCCCAGCCAACGCACCCAAACCATACACAATACGAACCAACCACGCAGCGTACTATGACACCAGACAAACACCATTAAGACCAGTCACAACACCGCCCAAACACCGAACTTCAGATCTTGCGCTCCCACCACCACCACAATCACCACTCCACCTAGAAACCAACCCAGACACACTGCCAACACCACAGCACCCAATCCAAAGCACAACTCCCAATCATCATAGAACATAGCACAGACCAATAAAACACGACCTCACAAGACACACCTTCCTCAACGACATCAAAACTATCAACCACCATAAAACCACATACGGGACAATCCCTCCGTAATCCCCAGAACCCAACTCAACCCAACACAAAGCACACACCCCCCCCCAACGTCCACACTCGAACGCAGCAACTCTAACGGCGCTCGTCTCAGGTGCAAAGTGCAAATCTATCAAGTGATTCTTCAGACCAGCCATATCACCATTCGAACTACCCATCTCCAGCCACTGTACGCCCCACCAAACGACCCACCATACCACAAACCCCACAGCTAACTCAGCTTAGTTGACGAGTAACATATATCCACTTTCCGCGCCTACCGTCGCACTCAACCAACAGTCTTTTAAACACGCCCTAAACAGCCTTCCATTTCCCGACTTCTCCTTCCTTGCGTGGCAACAACCCAAAAGGTACCACAGACAACACACACCCCACCCACCTAAACCAACAAAAGCCCAACAACCACAACCCCAGACTCGACACAACAACACCAACACACCCCATCTAACTCAACCCACACCCCAACCCCACTATGAACTACACCACCCAACACAAAGAGCCGACCGGTTTACAATTACAGCCACTAAACTCCTCGACACCATCCACCACAACACACCAACCCCAATCAAACTCCACCAACAACTCCCTACACACATGAACTACCAGACTCTATATAGAGCGCACACACCTCCCACGTACCTGCTGACCAACTAATAACCAACAGTCCTCTCATCTATCCAAACAATCAAAACCACACACAACCGACCCACATAACAGCATAGCCGACAGACAGGAAACGCACAACGGAACCAGGAGCCCGCCTCTCCCAAGGCGGAAACCACGATCACAAACACAGCTCGCCACTCCTCCAAAAACAACAACCCAACTCTCCATTCCCGACCATATCAACCCGCACTCAACAACTAAAGCTCGCACAACTTATGAAGCAGTCAACATCCCACAGACCCAAAATCGCACTACGTGAAGGCGAGTCGCCACCGCCCCATGAAATCATGTAAAAAAGCTCATCTTTCTTCGAAGGAAGCTATTCAAAGTTCGCTTGACCCTTTACCTCTCTTGTAGCGAGAGATTCCCAGTCCAAACTGTCATTCTTCGAGTTGGCAGACCTCCGAAGAGAGGTGAAGAGCTCTTTTGTTGATCCTGAGCCATTCCAGGCAAGTGCTTGTTTCTTCAGTAAGCATGGATAGCATATAACAATATAGGGGATTCTTCAATCACAGCAGATCGAAAGCCCCAAAGTTCCTCATCCTCATGCGGCGACTTTGTAGGTGACTTCCCTAATTGCTTGATTCTCATGGGATGCATCGATAGTATACCGAGCGCCATGAGTAAAACTTGACTTATGCTGATAAGTGAGCGCAGACAGCGCTAGTTTCAGAAGCAAGAACCGACCAGAGCCGAGTTTTAGATATAATGAAGTTTTAACTCATCACATGAACTCACACCTTTTTTTGACGATTGTAATAATCGAACAAATAGCACACCACTACTGCTCCACAAAAACACAACCACCCCCCACACCACACGCACCGAGCTAACAACACACTGACAACCACATCGACCCATCCACGACACACCCCACAACACACACAAGCACACAAGCACCACTACACACAAACCCGACAAACCAAAACAAACCACACACCAATCCCCAACCAACACAACCACCACACCAACATCCATACAAAAATCACGAAAAGCAGAGCAAATAACACACAATACGCATCCAATGTTAGCGCATTATATTCCAAGCCAAGAACCATCAGACCTGAAGCTAGTCCCTCTTTGATGTCCTAAAGCAAAAACGAATGGCAATCATTGAGAAAAGTATTAGCTTGAAGATACTCCAATAATTCACCACCCAACACACGCCAATAGACCAAGCTTCAAAACTTGAAGCAGTTACATACCAAAAGGAAGCAAAACATTGATACCCAGAAGTCCATGTGGCACAACTCACCACACTCAAAACCTCCTAACATACAACACGCCACCCCAAGCATATCACATCAGACCCTAACACGCACCCACCACAGTAGATCAAGGCACTTAAATTTGTGTGATTCTGGGGCCCCTTCAGGCAGTAGTCCTCTCAGGAAATACGACATAAGGAGACAGCATGGTTGTTATGAACATTGACCAAGCCCCTTCAGGGAGTGCATCGCATCAGACGTTCAGATTTCCAGTGAGAGCTTTCGAGTCTGAGAAGCCTCACCCACGCTGAAGCTCTCCGAAAAAACAACCCAATCAAGTGCTTACGAGAATAATTGCCAAACGGTTCATCGCTTTGTTTTCTTAAGTTGCTTGATAATGGATCTCAAATCTTGTGTGCGATACTGATAAGTAACGTTCAGCTGTGGGCTGACTACCCAACACAACAGCGACCACCCAACCGACCGACCACACCTCCTTGTGAGTACACACACGCTACGACACCTACTGAATCGCGCCTCCACAATCCACACGAACCTTTCTCGCACATCACCACGCGCCAAACTATCTCTCCAAATATCACTTCCACAGCAACACCAGAACTAGTCCGAACCGCCCCTCTTGGCGATACCTAGTATCGTCACACGACCCCAAACACACACCCACAACCCTCATGAAACGTCACCTCCACGAACGCGTACGACACTCAGAACGCAATAAACAAAGCCTACTGGTTCTAAGACCATCGCCCAGGAGCACAGACCACAGTGGCAGGATACAAAAGCTGCTTCTTTCAGCAATAAAATCATGAGCTAGTAGAGAACCTGAGGGGTGGATGTGATGTTCGCACCTTTCTACACCAAACGTCGTCGGCAAAGTGGACCCCGATCCTCTACCATTCTTCGCGAACGCATCCTTTAGCTTACCAACCATCCTTCAGTTGTATGACCATCTACCGGTTGTCCGTATTGAACCCATGAACTAGGCGTCTACGCGATCTGTACCACAACTATACCATAGTTATCTTCTTCTGCCATAACCTGAGACGAACACCCCACCCACCTACTGGAGTGGCCGTTCTCACCACCCGGTCACAGCTCCCTTTGTCTTCCGAAAGACGTTACCAAAGAACTCGACGAATGATACTCACATGCGCACCCCACCCATGGGGAGAATAACACCTACACGCACAGCCACCCTCTAGACCGAAACCAATAACCTGGATCACCTTACGCGGAACCAGAGCATCAAGCCTCAGCCAGCACAGTCGCACGACCACAAAGCATCCTAATGCGCAGAACAACAAAACCACAGCCCTTCCACCCAGAACCCAACACTCTCCTATCGCTCTTGTACACCTCGCCCTGGCACCCTGTCGATGATCTAAGTTACAACCTAAGTACGCACGAACTCTTGATACTGTAAATACAATACTCTCAATAACAAACATACATCACAACACACAGCCAAACAAACATCCTACCAAACAGTTCAACGCTGCTCGTACCGACACACTATCGCCCAAATCATCCCAAAAGTATTCGTAACACCCAGACTCCGAAAGATGCACTCGCTATCATTCGCTCTAGCAAACGTCTCGATATGAAACTTTCCCATTATCAACCATGTCAGCAGAAACTAAAAATTGTCCAACACAGTTGAGCCACGAGCCAAGGAGCAACTATCCTATCACCCATCAACTCTTAGACATGACCCACAACCTTGCACATAAATCCATTCTCTCTGCCTCTGTTTCAGATACCATTCAACACTATTCCAAGAAGAATTATACTCTAACATCGACACTATTCCACCTCTCTCACCCCTCTGTATAACGAGATCCAAAGCGACAAAAAACCAAAAATACCCTCAACACACACAAGATGCACTACCCACACATTGCCTCCCCAAAGTTCTACGTTCACACATCCACAACATTAGCCGAGAACATCCCACCATCACATATACCTCAAGTCACACACAAGCATACAAACACCGACGCACCCGCAAGCGCGAAAAAACGCTTCGATAAGAAGCTAGAACGAACCCCCCATTTAGAGACCAATCCTAATAATATGTTAGCCTCTAAAAGCTCAGCGTTGAGATGGAATACACCTCGAGGAATCACGTCAGTCTCACCGCCCTAATCTGCGACAAGTAGAATCATCTGAACAATCTCAAGCTCGTCAAAAACAACAACTTCTACGTACACGAGGAGATACGATTTCAACAACTGGACCAACACACACAGGATCCCGTAACCATACTCAATCTCATCATCTAGCCACATCAACTTTCAACATCAGTAAGCGTTGCGACCCATACCATACTAACCCGACTGTACTTTTTAGAAACTTATAATCCATCTCCTCTCCTGCCCTTAAGTGAAGCGTTGACGTAGCAGCTCCACTCCGCGGCAGCCAAGATCAAAAAGAAACAATCCGACAAAAACGCCGACCTACACCACCAAACAATTATTATACTTCGACCGACTTTTTGCCCGCGCGTAATTAAGAATTATCCACTCAACCAACACACTCATACCCAATAACCGGCCAACAAGTTACACAATTCTTCACAAACCTCAAGACAACAACCACGCACCCCAAACACTCAACAACCCCACAACCCCGATCAGAGCTAAACACGCTCACACAGCAATACCAATACCGACCCATATATCAGCATCCCACTCAGACTCACTCCATTCTTCCCTACCACTGTTCCCCGTACTGCTCTCGATCCCCACAACCTCCCGACCACTCAGACCACGGTGAAATGTATGGAGAAACATCCTAGACTTGAGCGACTACCTGAAAGTGCCACCTTGCGGAGAACACGACGACCCATAGACCAATCCACCCCGCACCATATATAGACGCCAACATACGCTTCGTCCAATGACTGAACTCCGTCTCCATACTAGTCTACCCACTATTAGCTTTGCGAACCCAACGCACGCAAGTCCGTCCGGCCCAGTTATCAATGACCTTGAATTCTGCACAAAGTAAACAAGACGACAAGCCCATTAGAACGATGCTCACTCGACTCAAAGACTCATGTCATACCTAACATGATCACTACTTGCAGCTAATTGAGCCTGATAACCTAATGCAAAATATATTAATGTAATTGGTCATCCCACCTCCTATCCCTTTTTAATTGTTTTTCGATTTTTTTTGCTTTTTTTTTTTTTTTTTTTGTTTTTTATTTTGCTTTGTTATTTTTCAGGAGAAGCTACCTTTACAAATGAAATAACCAGACCCCTGCAATCGGTGTATATGCAGTCTTATTACAATAACCATACAAACGATCAGATCTATATGCTTATGAAGTTTAATCTAATATTGTTACAAGCTAAGAGTCCTAAAGTCCATATTGCACTCAAAGTAAACCATCACAACATGATTTATGAGTTCAAACCACCTAGGTTCCATCTAGAGTACGATCGGTTAAGTCCAAAATTTGACCAGCCTAACAAAATCAAGGCCCACTACGACACCAAGCGCACACGTAATCCACTCACACTAGCACAACGAATCATCAACAAACATGGCAAGTAACCTCTTATAACACGACACCATCATCAGAACACGAGCACAACAGCAACATAATGCGGATAGGACTTGCCTAGCTCGCCACCTCACAGTAACCACCATCACAAGTAGTTTCCCCCCTATATGTACCACCCACCAGAGCAAAAGCTACAACACCTCTAAGACCACATACGACCATTCGCCAGCAACCACGGTCCTAAGCGCTACCTTATACGACAACAGACCTCACTCAAATCGAACAAAATTCAATAAACATCTTCAAGAGTTGAAACATACACCCACACACCAAAACCTATCAAGCTCCTGTCCAACAGTCACATAACGTGATATCCCCAACGATTCTCAGGAAGCTCTCCGCCAACTCTGACCCAAATCATAATAGACCGTGGGCCGCCCCCTCATAAGCCTCAATAGCGACATCACAACACCCGACATTGAAACACATCGACACGTCTGACAACACTGCGTGCTGCAACGCACCGAATCCCCCTAAGCAGAACAGCAACAAAAAACCGATTGACACAACAATACGTACCAAATTTGTCGAGAGGCATCCGCCCCACCAGGCCTTAACTATTTATCCTGTGAACTCCCGACGATTCCATACCAACTCAATGGCGCCCCACAACTGGACCCCCAAAATCACAGTAACCAGTCGTCGGCAATTCGAACGACATGACGCATTACAAGAATCTGCGATAACCCAATCGCCGATAGTCCAGCCAGCCTCATTACCTCACTACTCTCAACAATATACCCTCCCATATACCATTCAAATGACAACGATCACAATGCCACAATAATTACGTTCTTTTAGCACCCTTAAACGACAACCTAAAAACCCCTTACGAAACACCTATCACAAGGAGTGTACAACCACCAACACAACCAAACAGATCACTAAGCATACATACAACACCCAAACGCACACTAAAACCCCCCTCAAACACTAAACATAAGCACCACTCCCACAAAAAACTACCACATCCCCAAACACACAAAACCCACACCTAGATATTCAATCCATACTTCAAAAACTGTGCCATAAAACAACCAGTCTGTACCATCCAATAAGTTAATCACACTACATAATCAACACAGATGCCACAACCTTCACAATATCTCCAACAACACAGGCATCTAATGCACTTTAGAGACAACACCACACATATACAAAACTCATAACCCCAATACAACCACATAGCAAATTTGACACAATCAATACTCACGCGACCACCAAAGAGAACTGAGCTGCTCACTAAACTATCAAAGTCTAATATGACGAACAACGTCTTCCCCTTACCCTACAACACACCATGCACAAGACCACAAACCACCACCACACCGCACAGCCAACAGAAACGCAATCTATGCACAAATAGCCACTACCCTAATCGACAGAAATCGCACATAAAACAACCGAGAAATAACCATTCGACATATACATACACCCCAACACCCGCCCCACTGTCTTTTCGACCCAACTACCAACGCACGTATTACAAGAGAACAAAACCACGAACACACTTAGTATTGACAAGCAATCCCCACCCTAAAATACACCAAAAAAACCATAAACCTGAAAACTAAAATGAAAAAAACCTACATATTACCGACTACAAACCACACAAAACAAAACCGCGCCGATAAAACACCAACAGACAATAAGAAGAGATTTACTACATAGGCTTAATACTAACCATTATACAAAACCTCACTACACAAACTGAGACTCAGAATAACAATATTAAAAGAAAATGAGAGATTATTGTGATAATCTCAGAACTTCCAACTTTGTATAGTCCTCTCACCCAATACTACGCAAAAGAACATCGATGCTCTTGACTTAAACAACGACACGAATAATTGATATTCTAAGTGCTTCTCGAGACAACCAACGAGAGAGAGAAGAGAGTACTGCATGTATGAAATTGTATCAGAGCTCGTGAAACCACTAGTACTCACAGCGAAGCCACAACGGCAACTGAGCAACATACCAAGGACATACTATCACTACGGCACCAGACCGCAAAGATTTTCGAACCTGAACCCCTGCAGAATAACGCTGCACACATCTAACCACAACAGCCAGCTACACTATCTAACGAAGCGTATCAACAGCTCTTCCACACTGCTTATATCCGCTCGATAAACTACACCATTCTATATACGCCTCTGCTTCAGATTTCACAAGACTACAACTACGGCAACCGTTTTCGCAAACCAAAGTATTGCCACCCACTAACCCCACAAATATCATACGATGACACGACATCACACACACCAGAAGGTATATACCGCTGCACTCCTGCGTATATACGTCGTACATACCAAGAACGTATATACGCTGCTTGATTCACAAGATTTGCAAATTTGTTAAGTACTAAGAACGAGCTATTAACGCTACTGACCACACTTGAAGAACCTACATATACGTAAATCATGCAGACACACTAGCGCTGATATACGCTCTCAGACCTTACTATATACGACTCCACACACCACAATTATTCTGAGCACGATCCCCTACATCATTTCTTCAAAAACTCGACACCCATATTTTGCATTTCCTATCCCGCATATTACTCTCTAAGTAAGAATCTACCCTATTAGAATCGCCACCCACCTACCACGCCAACACTATAACTCTCAAAGCAACAAAACCTCATCTATACAATTTACAACGTACAAGGCCCACTACACTTCTCCGGAGCCGAACAAAATCACCCTTCTAAAATTAACTCCCATGTACCTCATCTCCCACAGATCTCATCGATCATATTAAGCCACATGCCAAACCCAAAAATTCAAGAAAACTACAATAGAAACCAACATCTCAGCAAAACAATAACAAAGTAACTCGCAACTCAAACAAAACAATCGTGACTCATCATACATGCCATCAACAAACCTGAGAGAACGCTATATATGAACACCATACTCGCAACCAAAACCTTTGAAACTCTTAAAAAAAACCCGCACCAAGAAAGATACATTTTTGCCTTTCCTTACCTTTGACCCTCGCAATATTTCGACTAACACACCTTGCATAATTCCAACTTTTATGATACTTCAAAGCATCACCTCCTTCTACCATCAAAACAAAACGCGAGACGCGGTAATGTTCATCACGGCACACCATAACTAATTTATAACCGGGAGACACATCTCAAGCTGTACTACAGAGCCAGTACTTGTGGTGTTAAGCTACCGGTAATATCACGCGAGTGAGTCTGGACGGACAAACGCCTATTCTGAGCTTAATGGGACTCAAACTCTTCGCACACCACGCACATCCACCGAGCCAAGGGCTCCATCAGAAGTACCGACTCCACCAAACCAACCATCACACCACACACCAAAACCTGTTCCAACAAACGCGAACGTCTACAACTAAACCCACACACGCTCAATCACCCAGACAAAAACCACCTACCACATAATGTCCATTAATCGATACACACAACTATGTATGCCAACCAGTACCATCTATAAATTCCCCAAACGCACCGGAACGACAAAAACAAACACACAAAGCACCGTCACCATCACAGAATACTCACTGAACGCCACACACACCCACCAGAGACACAGCCAGAGTACACACACCCCAACACACACACTCTCCTACCCTCTTATTCCAGCTTTTCACTCGACATATTGCTTTTTTTCTAACAAATACAAACAATATTCCCCTCTCATTCTTTTTTTTTTTTTTTTTTGTGGAAAGGCACCCCTAAACATAGGAATGCACATGTCCTAAAGTGTGAGGTCATGTCTAGATGTGCTAATTCGAGTCTAAAGTTTGGCAAAGCAATCCTAACTGCTGAGTACAGCTTCATACCGCGCTCAAAGTCAATGTGGCCTACTAACCGTGGTACAGGCGCTCAACCATCCTAAGTCCAACTCCCTCCGGCAAACATCTAAAGTCAAACGGAAAGTCAACAGACCTCCAAGGGTACACAACCAAGCCTCTGATCGACACCCATAAGGCCAAAACCTTTCGAAGGAAAACACAGACAACAGTACCGTAAGGCCAACTAACAACCGTCAATCCATGGTCTACAATCATGATGTAACACAAACACGATGACACAACAACATCTAGGCACATCAATCCGATAAAAGTTTGTACTTAAGCGCTCCTTAGAACCCACTACACAACTGCCTAAGACCCCATACCATGCAACTACTATACAAACACTAGATAACAGTAACTACTCGCAACATCGTCCCTAGGTTAATCAGAGAGTGAACACAACCCTAGGGCAGAGCTCGGACCAACCTTCACCACTTCAACCACAGAGTAAGTATGTCACAAAAGCACACATATGGCCAGATTCCCCTTTATGTAATACGCAAATCTTAAACACGTACAAAACCGCGGCACACAGAGTGGGCGATAGACTTGCCTTAGCCATCGATCCCATTAACCACATGCAACCAACCAGATTAGATCAACCCCCCCTATAAAGTGGACATCGCAGCATAGGATCACACATGCCCAATAACTGAGAAAACCCAAGAACCTAACACCTGCGACCTAATCAGAACCAAAGTTACCACCCATGCACAACAATCACCGCACAAATCCAATAAAAGTGATGATGAACTCAAAGAGACCTTTCAAAGTCTATCACCCACTCACCTTCAACAATTCAAGACACCCCCATATCACAGTGAACAGCGCCAAATGACAACACATCAGGACCCGCTGGCCGTAACCCCCAGCGCTCCTCTATTTTATCAGCGGAACACCGGCGCCGGACAGACCTAAGGTACTACATCACGAAGCAAACCATTATCCGGTGGCTCAGCCACGACCACCCCACGCACGTCAGAGTGCGTTGCAAGTAGTTACACACCACGAAAACACGGAGAACCGAGTCCGCTCAACATTCAGCGTAGGTGCTACGATAATTATTCCACAACCGGACGCCCAACTGTCCAAACAAATGCTCCCCACGTCAATCCAGTAACCAAGTCGTGGGTTCACAGAAACCGACATGGTACGACAACAACTCAAGATCAAAAACCAACCCGGCACCCACACACACAAACCACCCAACAACCATACTCTAAGCGGACCTCCCTGACTTCCCCCGCACCCACCACCAGTCTCATAATACTAAATCATCAATCTATACCACATACACTCATAACTCATGCACCCACCCATACCAGCACAAATCACAATGAAAATCTCATTAACGACCCAAACCAAACGCATAAGACATCTCACTAACTGAACAACCACCCCACTCTTACTTCACTACTCAATCCATCAAACAAACACAACTCTACCACATGGACAACGAACTAACAATCCCGCAATTCCACAAATCGGTCATATCACCAAAATGAATTCACACACAACAACCGAACCACACACAACGAAAAACCACACCACGAAAACCGCTCCGCTCAGACCCCCACACCACACCCACTCAGACCAACCCAACAAATAACTGACTATCTGATATAAAAGTGTCCGCATAAATTTACCCGGCCTCCATCCACATCTAACCCAATTAAGCAGCAATCCACTAACGCACAACGTGTCTGACCTACAGGATAATGTACAAATGAACACCGACTATTAAAAAACCCAAAACAGCCGTCTATATCACCTACCAATGCGCAAATAATTCACTCCTAACATTAAATGCGACAACCACACCATCTAACAAACACCGATGCACATCATCGAATACCACAACGATAAAAAGAGATAAAAAAACAAAAAGAGAGACAAGCCCATACTTGATCACTTCGATACATGTCAAACAACCAAAAAACATTAGTCATTGACCACATAACGATACGCAATAATGATACAATCTTAGTGCACACAGAACGGTGGTATACCTACACACACCACACAACTACAAACCAAATCAAATACCATCAAACTCAAAACAACACAATCCTCCCATACCATAAACCACACAACAGAAACACCCTCACAATAATACCCTAATAATGGCAATGCAAATTCAAAGCCCGACATCATCAACCACTACAATGTGCGCATACTCAACTTAAACACAATGACCCCACGCACCCCCAAAAGCAACACGAGGATAAACAATCTCCAACTCTACATTAACAAAAAACCAGCATATCCCAAGCGACGACCGATTAACGACAAAGTAATCTCCAAGAGCATCCTAGCTACATCGCATCGGTACCTGTACCAAACGAAACAAACACTGAACCTACTAGAAACCAACCCAACACTAGAGATGAACATACAAAGGTCATGCGACAGCAACGATCGAACAACATATACGCACACAAACGTCTCTAGCATAACACGATCGTAGTTGACATATGCCAGTCACCGCCCTCACCAGTATGCGAGAGACACAAAAGACACACACACCAACATTCACATACACACCAACAAATATTCTGCAGGAACAAAACCCTATACAACACCCACACTAGTCACCTACACCGCAGACACAACCGACCCCACTCATAAGCCGCATATATACGAGCAAGCTCCTCGCGAATATACAGACCCTAGGAGCCGAATACTCAATACCGCCGCGCCCTAGCCTTACCTAACGCTCATGTCCTTAACCCCCGGACGATAACATATATATACATTTCATTGAATCTTCTTAAATTTTTTTCCTCCAACCAGCATACCCATTACCAACTCGATTGCACCGCAATCTCGACCAACCCATAGCGACACCACCACATATAACCTCCCAAGCACCACCAACGCATTCTACGCAGTCACTCTATACGCTCATCCACCTCATCTCCGGCCTCTACCCACCCTGACCAACCATCAACATTTGTACTTTTGTATTTATTATCTGTCAAATTCTCTCACCAGAATAAAAACTGCACACAAAAATCCCACACTAGCAAAAACTAAATACACACAAAATCACAAAAATCGCACATATCCAGCTCTCCACCACACAATACTTGTGAGCTCAGAAAAATGTGACAGACGCGCCACTGCAATCATAAAAGATCACCAATAAATTATAAACAATTACACCAAAACAAATATACCTAAAACACTCCAAGACAACAAACTAACTAAGACAAAATAATTCAATCTCCGCACCCCTATCCCCACACCATTGTCTCACCAAACACCACCCGGTCTACCACTACTACACCGCCACTACTTATCAACATATCTGAAAGCTCCAAGCGCATCTTATTCTACCCCACACCCGAATCAGACGAACCCGCACACCCCACACCACCAAAACCCCCACCAACCATCCACACCCGTAGCCCAGATCCCACACCAACCGACAACACCCACATCTCACACAAACAACACACACAACACAATCACTAAGCAACGTACTTCACCTTGCAACACTCTCTATCAACAAACCACCCCAAACACCACCGCACCAACAACCCTCAACACCCCATCCCACACACACACATCCCCAACCAACCCCCCCACACTAAACGTCTACCACGACCAACTGACACGATTGGTATAAACTACCGCAACCCTTACAAGTAGTCTGTTTGCAAAAATTAATCAACGCTCAAAGTCACCCCGCCTCACATCCTTTCTATTTCTAAGCCTCATATCATTCCTCCATGCTAATTCAAGTCTTCAAATGAGCCATTGCCTGGCAAAAAAGATATATGTATATTTATTCATATTTTAATTAATTTTCCGTTTTGGAATTCTTTTTAATTTTATATTTTTAAAAAATTTTATTCGGTATCTTCAACATTTACCACTTTCATTGCATCTTCTCTTTTTTACCGCGAATCACCAGTATTTTTAGATTTATTCTTGATTTTCATGATATCTAACTGAATCATACATATTACAAAAAAATCAAAAACACAAAAAAATACAAAAATCAGAAGGAAAAACCCAAAAATAAACAAAAAATAAATACCATGATGCCCTAACCTTCTAAACCGTATTCTTGCAATTTAGGTTGTCTAGTTCTTCCAATCTACGAAAAACAAATCTTTTCGCAGAAATCTCTAGAATAATGAGCGTTTATAACTGCTCTAAGAAGCGTCAATCAACACCATATTACGCCTCCCCGACATTATACACTCCTCAATCTAAGTATATACGGCTCGAACCAGATCCGATATATACGCCCCTGTGACCCGTGCCGCTCAATTGAGCGTCAATATATGCTTTTTTCCTTCCTTCAAATTACACATAAAACTAGCACGCTACTGACTCACCGCATGAAGGAGAAAAATCACGCAAACTCCCTCTTTGCTCTTATTCAAAACTTCCTAAGCTTTCTAAACTCCATATCAGCATATTATCGATCTGATTCAATTCAAACTGTCAATCATAAGTGACACTGTTAGCGCGATAATCATCAATAACGATTTCCGACCCCACGCCAGATAGCAAAGTATCAACATTCATGAGGATCTACATTTCCTAACGCCTCTCACATTATTACTAATAGGTTTAAACTAATGTATTAAAGACTTCATGACATGATCAGTCTATCGAAGTACACAACCATGTTAAGCACTAATCAAATCATTTCAAATATACTGTAATATTTGTCAAAATATGTCCTATTCATTCCGTTCAAGAATTAGATCAAATCACATTCAATGTCAATATCTCATTTCAAACACTATGTTTAATTCAATTTCGAGAATATAATGATCTAACTTGCTAGAAACGTACAGTTAATTGTTGGATTATTCTTGCTAATATGTTAGATTTGGCGTTGCTGTCCATTGAGACTTTATAGTGTGATTATGTTTTGTAAGAAATAATATTCGTTTAAAACAATCGATTTGTGCTTATTATAACATGGTCAAATAAAATAGATAATATTGACAACCGTTCTAGGCACCATAACATACATAATTCAAAGTGTCCACTTAGGATAGTAGGTAGCTCACTATTTTTCTTTACTATAGAACTACTATTTTTAGTAATATTAGATTTAGTGCGTTCTTCAAGTAATGATAGCGACTATTTTGTATTTCAATAATTATGATTTGGAACTAAATGAGATCGTAGTAAGCCGCTACATGCGGCGGGATTGGGCAGGAATCTAGTCCGTACCATTCCCGAACCCACAATTCCGTTACGGACTATCTTGGCCGCATTAGTTTGGTCCAATGTTTCGGGCGCCGTGATCAACCTGTATAGCACCGACTCCACGTGGCGATCCCTCAATCGACAACACAACCCCAACTGCATTCACATGCGGATCTATGGCTCCAATTCCATGACACTGAAAACTAAGGTTAA
>SNQN01001247.1:29352-40895 GCA_008642245.1 Bassia scoparia
ACATTTTGCAATTTATTTACAATGTAACGTACCAAAACAAAGTCAATGGTGCAAACCTAAATTCTTACATGATCTGCTTAGTCAATGTTGTGTATTGTTTAATGTTTGCAATAATAATTTAATTATATAGTCAGTGTGGAAATTAGAGGGAGTGGAAATTGAATGTGAATATGCATGCTCAGAATTGACTGATGACTTTTAGGATATATGTATGTGTATAGGGTTAGGATTTAATGAGAAAAACTCTTAAATGAAAAGTGTGAGAAGCAATTTTGGTCATTGATTTTTGAGATGAATGGTCAAGATGTGCATAAGTTTAATAGTAAATGTGCAAATTTTTATACATAAATGTGCATATTTTTTTATTTTTGCACATTCACAGGAAAATTCGTGCACATTTATGTACAAAAAATTTGCACATTTACATTTTTCGTGAAATATATCTTGATCATCGATACAAAATCCAACGATCATGATTGCTTTTCACGCTTCTCATTTAAGGATGTTTCTCATTTGATCTTAAATATATATACTTCCCCCGTTTCTTAAAAATTGCCTCAATTTCCGTTTATGGAAATTTCACAATAATTATTTCACTTTGCTTTCTTTCCAATTTTGTTGTGGGGACTATAATTAAAATACTAATTCTTCTCTCTTTTATGTGCGGACCACATTTAATATATTAATTTTTATACCACTAGTTTATTAAAATATTCATCAATACACCTACTTTAATCACTTTATCCCTCTTTTTTGTTCCCCACCTACACACCTCACCACTAAACAAATTTTGTCTCGGTTTCCGAAAAAACCAAAGTGAGACGATATTTGAGAAATGGACGAAGTATATACTACCTCCGTTTTTTTTAGATGTCCCACTTTGGGTTTTGTGGTTTTTGAGGCAAAATATTGGTGTAATGATTAGGTGAGTAGATAGGTAATTTAGTAAAATATGTGGGACTCAGAGATGAGAGAGGTAGAGAGAAAGAGGATGTAGACCCAAAAAAAAGTCAAAAATAAGTGGGGATTATATGATAATTTATTGTGGTCCCCATGTCTTGAAAGGGAAAAAAAAATCAAAATGAGACAACTAATTCCAAATTTTCTAAATTAGAAACTGAGACATCTAATAAAAAACGGAGGAAATATATGAGGTACCAAAATTCCTCGTGCTCTAATTGATGATGATATTCTAATAAGAGAGGTGAAGTGAAATACATTGTGCATATGCTTAAAATGGGAAGGAACACCAAATCAGAGTACGAATACAAAGTGATTTTGTGGTGTGGAATGGAAGAGATAAAATACTGACTCCTCTGATATGTTAGCTTTGCAAAATTGTGTGATTTTGTTACTTGGTTCCCAACTAGATGTTTCTATCGAGGAAGTAGAGACTTATACCATCTATGAGTATAGCGTGAGTCAAAGATGGTCAACACTAAACACAACATAAATTAGAGGACAATGTTACAATGCTTTGAGATCATGTTTGGTATATATAAAGTAGTTGGAAAATGTTAGAAACTCATAAGACAATGTTAATTTATTTGTAGACAATGTTAGATTTGAATGAAAATTTTTCGTTTTTTTTACAAATGAACAGTGATGTAAAGTAGTGAACAGTGCCCAAACAGTGCTAAACAGTAGCGAAACAATAATGCGCTACATCTAGCGTTGCGCTAGATTTATCCTTTCTCGTTTCTATCAAAGTTTTTTCAGGAGGTTGTTGGAACTTGGAAGTGTTTTTTTTCCTCATACCTATGTGTTCTTTTCAACTTATTTGTATTTATCTGAACTTATTTGAACTTATTAATATTTATTTGAACTTATCTGAACTTATATTGTGAGAGGAAAAAGTAATGATTATACTTATTAGTACTGAATGGAACTTATCTGAACATATCTTATTCAATAAGTACTGAAAAATAAGTTGAAAAGAACAGGGCCCTTCTTTTGGGTCGAATTAGGTTGAATTGAACTTAAATCGACTGGACTCGGTTAAAGTGAACTGAAGTAGCTGAAATAGAAATGAGCTTTGGAACGAAACATTGTTTRATCCTGGGAAATKTGGGTATCGCAATTGACAATTCACCAYCCCGAACTTGGGGGTAAGAAATTAATGAGTCTCACCATCCACCCCAGATAGATGAATTCAGCACCAATTTGGATATCCATATACAATTATACACCTAGTAAATCTTTACGTTTCACACTTTCACCCACCAAGGATTATAATGTATCAAACCTAGGGTATCTTATTTTACCCGTTACATTAATATCCTTAGAAATCAAAGTCTATCTCGTGTTTGACTTGCCACATTGATATTCATTCATATATACAAATAATATTGCATAATGGGATTGAATCCTATATTCTATTATTGCATGTTTACTACTCACACAGCCATGTGTAGCCAAAACACTTAAGTGTCAAAGTGCAATAAAAATATATATGCATGCAAAAAAAACTGCAATAAATAAATATAAAAAATAAAACTCTAGTTTAATTTCATGCAACTAACATCTATCCAGATTCCTAGCTACTACTGTCGAAGTAACTATCTAGTACTAAAGTATGTGTCGAAGCAATATCTAGGCACTGTTGAAATACTCCTAGGAGGAATTGAAGCTCCTTTTTTTCAAAGAAAAAATTGACCTTGTTTTATTTGAACATTGGAATAGCTGAATCTTGGCTGGGGAGTACATTAGTACTAGTGGTCTAGTGTACTAGATAACCATGTCTATATATCTCCATGTTGAGGAAGTACCGACTACGTACGTAGTGGAGTATGTAATGCCATAGAATGGAATGGGAGAGGTAAGGCCAGTGTGAGGTTGGACTTTAAGGATGTGCTCAAATAATGAATATATAATGATGGAACAACCAATAAAATCCATGTTCAGGGATGTGTACTAAAGGATATACGTTTTAGAATGTGTCGTTTAGGGTCTGGTTTACTTCACCGATAACAATTGAATTGTTTATGAGAGAGAAATTAGGTTAGAACGATCGACGAATTGAACTGAAAATAAAATTGAAGTAAATACACCTTTAGTTTGAATTGGGTGTATTCGAGTCAATTTAATGATTATGTTCGAGTTCATTGTCCATCCACTCTATATACATAATAATAATACGATGATCGAGTCAAATTAATATATTATTACCATCTATATGAGATGTTTACTTTATTAAGAATTACTAACGTATTAGTTGTAAATATTTGACATAAAATAGAAAGATAAAATGTCCGATCATTGCAGCTAATGATAATGAATTAAAGGGGGAGTACAATTAAGAAGTTATACATCATTCGTAAAAGATTTTAGCATGCATGAGACAAAGTAAAGGTTAAATTACTGTTTACCAGTTTAATGATTGATATGGTAATTGGTAAAGCCGTTAAGGCATGAAAAAAGAATACAACAAACACAGCCAATGAGAGCATTTTGGTATATAAAGAGTATGAGACTGAAAACAGTAGAAACCCAAAAACAGGCTCAATCTCCGATACCCAAAAACAAACACTCGCGACACATCACACCTCTCCTCCTCCTCAGTGACAGCTGAAACAGAATTTTGTTGAACATTTTTAGAACTTTTGCTAGCTAGCAATTACGTAGCATTTCATCATGTAACTGTTTTTTAAATTGTTAAATCAGTTGTAACTTGTAAACTTGTAATTAATTAACCTGTAATTTACTGTAAGTTGCAATAATTATTCTTCTATGATTCCATCATTGTTTTAGATTCAGTTATAAAACATACCCTGCATATAAATCAGGGCAAATTCAGTAATTTTAACAAAATATATAAACTTGGTGTGTATGGAATTGCCAATGACCTAATACATTGTTCCATTAGATGACATGACCAATAGTCCAACAATTCAACATACTCCTCCATAATCAAAAACTTTTAACAATTTTTATTTTTTATTTGTAACAACAAATTTCATCAACAATTGTACAATTTTTCTATTTGGTAATTTTTAATGATGAAATTTTCTACCTACCGTACTTATTCATCTAATCTAAATTAATTCAACAATTTTTTTTTGTCTCTTTCTCTACTTTTCTTCCCTTTTTTAAGGGCTACCACACTAAATTGTACTCCTCGTTTTTTTAGTTGTTCCAGTTTCTATTTTGGGATGTTTTTAAATAGTTGTTCAAACCAATCTAAAATAAACTTTTTCACATTTTACCTACTTTATTTACTCTAACATTAATGACTTACCCCTTTCTAAAGTCAACTTTCATTACTTTACCCAATCTTTTCACCCAAAATTATTATTATCTCATAAATTTCCATTCACACATTTACTCTTTTTACCTAACTTATTCAACTTTTTACCCAACTTACTCAACTATTTTATTCAACTCAATCAACTCTAAAAACCGTTCCAAATGGTATGGAACATCTAAAAATAAAAACGGAGGGAGTATATTAATTATTCATTAGTTTATTTTGGAATCTCACGGACCTTAATACATATGTTGAGAGTTTTTTTCTGTTACGGAGGGAGTATATTATCCCTCCGTAACATAAAACTTGCAACGATGGGACATTTTTCCTCTCTACTTTATGTCCCATCGTTGCAAGTTTTATGTTACGGAGGGAGTAGTAAAAAATGTTTCAAAGTTAAGCAAATTTAGCTAATTTTCAATTCGAAGGACTATTATTGTTCTGTGCTCGGTAAACTATCTGTGAATATATTATTTAGTTTCTACCAATATAATCTTCACTTTAAACAAAGTTTTGGTATGTAGTTATAAGACGGACCTTTATGTATGATCCAACCAGTCTTCTCTCAAATTCGTTCCTAGCCTATCAAAGGACAAGAAGTAAGAAAATTTAGCATCCATAAAATGGGTGAATATCTTGATGGGTAGGGCAATAATAACCTAAAGAGGCCAAATAGTCAGCACATTGGTTCCCTTCACGGTATATATATATTATATATATCTTTCACTTTTTTAAACAAGTTTTGTATGTAGTGTTATAGACAGACCTATTATGTACAATACCTTTATTTTTTTGTGGCATATGAGCCATGTACAGGGCAAGTAATATTTACAATGAGAGAGGTGAATAAGGATTTGAACATCGATCTTAAGAATCAAAGATAGAATTGAAATCAATGCTCCAAATCCTTACTCATGTACATTATAATGTGTTAAAGAAAATGATTTTAATAAAGTCTAATTATTTCAAGCGTGTAAGATTAGTTCAAATTTGTCAAGGTAAAGAGATTATTTAATCTTTACCCCATCTTTGAACTTAACCTCAAGGTTATTTACATTGCTCATTTCATTTCGATTTAGTTTTAAAAAATTCATCCATCTCAATTTCATTTAGTTTAGTTTAATTCAATTGAATGGTTACTGTAGTTCGAAACGAGGGTGTCGTTGAATTTGTCTGAAGCGCCACCCCAACTCTCCTATCACGTGACCTTCTGTGGTAATATGCAAAGAGATGAGATGAGGTTAAGAGGGACCCTCCTCTTCACACTTCCCATAATCAAAACAACCCCCAAAATCAACAATTAATTTATTTCTCTCTCCAAAAAAAAATTTAAAAAACAATTTCAATTATTTAAAAAACTTTCTCTCTCCTCCTTATATAACCCTCACACTGTCTTCTCAGTGTCAATCCCTGTGTTCTTTTTTTGAAGTGTTTCCCAGTAGAGAGAGAAACAACAAAAAGAGAGTTTAAGTGAGTAAGAAGTTGTAGTAGTAGCACTGAACTATGTAGTGGGTTTTTTACTTCAGTGAATGAAGTGAGTAGCACAACAAAGCATCTACTATCTCTCTTTTTATTTGCGAGTTTGCACTGCTATTTCAGACCAACAAAAATAAATTAAATCCTTTTTTTTTGTAAGAGTAATAAAGGTTTTTCTTTTTCCTTTTTTTTTTTTTTTTTTTTTTTGTTGTGTGGGTTGTTGTTGTTTGAAACGAGAGAGATTGTGGGGTGATGCAGCAGCACCTGATGCAGATGCAGCCCATGATGGCAGCTTATTACTCAACAACGTCACTACTGATCATATTCAACAGGTTTATTATTTTTTCTCTCTTTTTTTTTCTTCTTCATCATTTTGTTGGGTCTTTCTCCTTTTTGTACTGCAACAAGTCAACAATGATATAGATAAGTGAGGTCTGATGCATGAACCAATCGAGTTGACTTATATGCGGTCGGATGCATGAACCACTTAATCAGCAGACTCTTATCTTTTGGGATTAACGCTTTTAATTTATGTTTGTCTTCATGAATAATGAGATATATTGCACTGCTTAGTTATAGATTGTTGTTTGGAGTAATGAAGCGGGTTTAATATAATGATTTATCATGTTTTTCCTTAACAAACATTCTTTGAGTGCTTTTTAAGTTCTTTCATTTATCTTTCTTTTTGCTCTAATCATTTATAATTAATTTCCTCCTGGTTTTCTCTTTTTTTTTTGATATTTCAGACTTTTTTTTTAAAAAACAAATTGTTGCATAATGGGGTCTAGATGCTGTATGTAATAACCAGTTAGCTACTCTACATCAGCAAGATCAATAGTACTATAAAAAAATAATGATATAAAAGATGATGATGATATTGAACATATTGTTGATGTTTTTTTATTTTACAGTATTTTTTTGCTATTTTTTGTGTCAACTTTGAATTTCTCTTTTACTGCCTCAAATGGGTACAATTCTTTTATATTACTTATGAGTACATTAGTACATTATGTTCTTGTATTTTATAGATCGATCAAAGTGTATCTTACATTATAACATCTTACATTATTTATTGCACTACATTTATATGTTATTTATTTTCAAGATAGTCGTTTATTGCTCTTGAGTATATTTGTTTGTAAAATAACAGTATAATAGTTGCAAACTTTATGAAGCAGAAGTTTGTAAAAGGCAAGATTTGAAAGAAAAAAAGAATTCTATTTGCATGCGCCTTTTGTGTGGTTCTTTCTTATGACATGCTTCAACAGTGTTTGTAATAGGGAGTATTAAGGTTGTCATCTGTGCTAATCATGCTAATATAGGCCCGGATGTAATGTTGTCGGCTCTAACCATTGTTAGTAGATGCATGGGTATTGTGTTAGTTCAGTGTTGTAGTGTGTATCTTGTGATATTATTTTATGTGAATTTTAGGAACCAGGCCGCTCCTCTCTCGTTTACAAATTATTCTTGGTTTTCAATATCACATAATGAATTGTGTATGTGTTAAATGGTTATTGATATCTAATCAAAAGAATTAATTATGGACTATAAATTGTCCATTTGAGGCAGTTAGAGAAATTGTCAAAGTTGACAAAAAATAAGCAAAAAATACCTGTAAATTAAAAACATACCAACTGTTCAATATCATCATTTTTCATATCATTATTTTTATAGTACTGATGACTCTTGCTGATGTACCTGAGTACTAATCTGGTTAGGTTAAATACACACTGACCCATATGCCAACAATTTGTTTTTTAAAAAAAGGTCTGAAAAAATCAAAAAAAAAAAGAGAACAGCGAGGATTAATGATACAAAATGATTAGAGCAAAAGATAAATGAACGAGAACTTAGAAAGCACTCAAAGAATTTGGTTAAGGAAAAACATGAAATCATTAATATAAACCGACTTCATTCCCAAACAACAATCTATAACTGAAGCAGTGCAATATATATCTCAATGATGTCATAGAGCAACGATAAATTAAAGCGTTAATAGCCCCAAAAGAATAGAGTCGCTGATTTAAGTGGTAATTACAATGATGTCCGACCGTCAAGATAAGTCACATCGATGGCTTTCATGCATCAAGACCTCACTTATCTATAACATGTGACTTGTTGCGAGTACAAAAAGGAGAAGACCCAAACAAAATATAGGAAGAAGAAAAAAAGAGAAGAGAAAAAATAATAAACCTGTTGAATATGATCAGTAGTGTAACGTTGTTGCAGTAATAAGCCGCCATCATGGCTCATCTGCTGGGCTGCTGCATCACGCCACATCTCTGTTTCAAACAACAACAACCCAGCACAACAAAAAAAGAAAAAAAAAAAAAAAGGAATAAAGAAAAAACCTTATTTACTCTTACAAAAAAAAAGGATCTTAATTAATTTTTGGGTTGGGTGAAAATAGCAGATGCAAACTGCAAATAAAAAGAGAGACTAGGTAGATTGCTTTGTCTAGTCGCTAACTCACTTCACTGAGTAACAAACCCACTAACAGTAGTTCAGTGCTGTACTACATACACATTCTTCTTACTCACTAAAAACTCTCTTTTGTTGTTCTCTCGTCTCTACTCGGGAAACATTCAAAAAAAGAACACAGGATGACACTGAGAAGACATGTGCAGGGTATTAATAGGAGAGAGATAAAGTTTTTAATAATGGAATATTGTTCTTTAAATTTTTTTTTGAGAGAGAAATAAATAATTGTTGATTTTTGGGGGTTTGTTTTTGATTATGGGAAGTCGTGAAGAGAGGGCACCTCTTACGCTCATCTCATCGTCTTTGATATTAAATCCAGAAGCGTCACGTGATAGGAGAGTGGGTGGCCTCAGGACAAATTCAACGCACACCCTCGTTCGAACTACAGTAACTTCAATGAATTAAACTAAACTAAATGAAATTAGATGATTGATATTTTTAAAACTAAAGTCGAAATGAAATGACCATGTAATTAAGCCTTAGAGGTTCAAGTTCAAAGATGGGGTGGAAGATTAATAATTCTTTAGGTATTGAAAACGTTTGCAACTAATCTTACAACGGGCGTGAAAAGCCAGTAGCTTTATTAAAATCATTTGCTTTAACACTTAGAATGTACATGAGGTAAGGATTTGGAGGCATGATTCAATTCATATCTGATTTGTTCTTAACATCGATGTTCAAATCCTATTTCCCACTCTCTCTATTGAATAAATGTACTTGCGTTATACCAGGCCATATAGCAAAAAATAATAAAAGGTATGTATAGAAATAGGTCGTCTAAACTACATACACGAACTTTGTTTATAAGTGAAGATATATATATATATATATACCGTGAAGGGACCAATGTGCTGACTATTGCTTAGGCTCTTATTTATGCCTCACCCAGTCAAGATATTCACCCATTTATGGATGCGAATTTTCTTACTTCTTGTTCCTTTGATAGGCTAGGACGAAATCTGAGAAAGATGTTGGAAAGATCATACATAAAGGTCCGTCAATAACTACAATAAAACTTTGTTTAAGTGAAGATATACTTGTAGAACACTAAATAAAGTATTCAGAATAGTCTCTAACGAGCACGAACATAATAGTCTTCCGAATGAGAGTAGCTAATATTGCTTAACTTTTGGGGAAAACATGTTTACTACTCCTTGTCGCCTCCGGAACATAAAATTGCGACGATGGACACTAAGTAGAGCAGGAAAAATGTTCCCATCGTTTGCCAGTTTTTATGTTACGGGAGGGAGTAATATATCCCTCCGTAACGAAAATCTCACTATAGTACATAAGCCGTTGAGATCCAAATAACTAATGAATAATTACATATCTCCCTCCGTTTTTTTTAGATTCATAACATCATAAGGAACAAGGGTTTTTAAGAGTTATTGAGTGAATAAATAAGTTAGTAAGTTGGGTAAAAAGTGAATATTAGTAGGAAAGAGTAAATGTGTGAATGAATTTTATGAGAAATAATAGTTTTGGGTGAAAAGATTAGGGTACAATCAATATGAAAGTTTGCATTAGATAGGGTAAGTCATTAATGTTGAGAGTAAATAAAGTAGGTAAATGTTTGAAAAAGTATTTTTTTAGATTGGTTTGGAACAACTAATTTAAAAACATGCCCAAAATAGAAACTGGAACAACTAAAGAAAACGGAGGGAGTATTCATAGTGTGGTATGCCTCTAAAAAAAAGGGAAGAAAAAGAGAGAAAGAGACAGAAAAAAAATTTTGAATTTAATTTTAGTATAGATGAATAAGTAGCGGTAGTAGAAAAATTTTATCCATTAAAAATACCAAAAAAAATTGTACAAGCTTGGAAGTTTTGTGTCACAAATTACAATAAAAATTGTTAAACAGTTTTTGATTATGGAGGGATATGTTGATTGTTGGACTAGTTGGTTCATGTCAGTCCAATGGACAATGTATTAGGTCTTGGCAATTCCATACACACCAAGTTTTATATATTGTTAAAGTACTGGATTTGCCCTGAATTTTATATGCAGGGTAGTTTATAATGCAATAAAAAATATGGAATCATAGAAGAATATTATTGCAACCTGTCAGTAAGATTTACAGGTTAATTATTTACAAGTTTACAAGTTACAAACGAGTTAAACAGGGATTTAAAAAACAGTTACATGATGAATGCTACGTAATTGCTCAGCTCGCAAGTTCGAAATGTTACAAAATTCATGTTTTCAAGCTGTTCACTGAAGAGAGTGAGAGGTGTGATGTGTCGAAGATTTGTTTTTGGGTTTATCGGAGATTGAGCCGTTTTTTGGTTTTCTATGTTTTCAGTCTCATCTCTTTATATTACAATATGCTCATTGGCTTTGTGTTTGTGTATTCTCTTTTTCATGCTTAACGGCTTTACCAATTACCATATCATCATTAAAACTTGTAAACCAGTAATTAACTTTACTTTGTCTCATGCACTAAAATCTTTTACGAATGAAGTTATACTTATTGTACTCCCCCTTTTAATTCATATCATTAGCTGCAAGATCGGACATTTTTATCTTTCTATTTATATGTCAAATATTACAACTAATACGGTAGTGAATCTTATAAAGTAAAGACATCTCATATAGATGGTAGTATATATTATTTGACTCGCTCAATCGTAATTTATTATGTATTATATGCAGTGATGACAATGCAACTCGAACATAATTCATAAATTAGACTCGAATACACCCATTCAAACAAAGGTGTATTTCTTCAATTTATTTTCAGTCAAGTTCGTCTGATGTCTATACCTATTTCTCTCTCATAAACAATTCAATTGTTATCGGGTGAGTAACCAGACTCCAAACGCACATCTACAACGTATATATCCTTAACACATCCCGAACATGGATTGAGGTTGTTCCATCAGTTCAGATATTCATTTTATGAGACATCCTTTAAGTCAACCTCCACACTGCTTATCTCCGCATTCATTATATGGCATTACATATACTCCACTACGACGTAGTTCGGTACTTCTCAAATGGAGTATAGATAGGTAGCAGGTTTCTAGTACACTAGACCACTAGTACAATCGGTACTACCAGCCAAAGTCAGCTTATTCAATGTCAAATAAAAAAGCATTTTTCTTTGTATATAAAAGTGCTTCATTCCTCTCAGAGTATTTCAACAAGTGCCTAGATATTGCTTCGACACATACTTTAGTATAGATAAGTTACTTCGACAGTAGTGCTAGGAATCTAGGATAGATGTTAGTTCTGAAATTAAAACTAGAGTTTTTTTTTATTTATTTAAGTTTATGCATGTTTGTTTGCATGCTATATATTTATTGCACTTTGACATAGATTAAGTGTTTTTGGCTACACA
>SNQN01001247.1:44542-101436 GCA_008642245.1 Bassia scoparia
TTTTTTTTAAAAAACAAATTGTTGCATAATGGGGTCTAGATGCTGTATGTAATAACCAGTTAGCTACTCTACATCAGCAAGATCATAGTACTATAAAAAAATAATGATATAAAAGATGATGATGATATTGAGCATTGTTGATGTTTCTTTAATTTTACAGTATTTTTTGCTATTTTTTGTCAACTTTGAAATTTCTCTTTTACTGCCTCAAATGGGTACAATTTCTTTTTTATAGGTTCACTTAGATCTAATTATTATTCTTCTTGTATTAGCATGATCAACAAGTAGTACTTCATTATACAACTTCATTAGTGATGCACTCATTTATGTTATTTTTCAAGATATTCCTTTATGCTTTGAGTATTTTGTTTGTAAACATAACAGTATATAGTTGCAACTTTATGAGCAGAATTTGTAAAAGGCAAGATTTGAAAGAAAAAAAGRATCTAGTTTGCATGCGCCTTTTTGTGTGTCTCTTTCTTATGACATGCTTCAACAGTGTTTGTAATAGGGAGTATTAAGGTTGTCATCTGTGCTAATCATGCTAATCAATAGTTCTTGCCCCAATTTTTGCTTGCACCATCATCCATCAATTAAACATGTCTTCAACTCCCTTTATTAAAAGCAAATAACAGCCCTTAATCATAGTATTAGCCTACTAATTTACCCTTTTAAAAGCAAATATTTGACCCATTAACCTTATCAGTATTGTCATCTACCTTCTCCGTAACTGAATGTTTGTAACAAGAGCGTTACAAACATTCGGTTACAGCGGCGTACCTATTACTTTTATTGGTCGAGCACACATGTTTCTTCCTATGGCTACATATGCCATATAATGATATATGGTTGTTCATTATATTTCACTTTTGACTGATCAATTCACCCTCGCCTCCAATGTGTAATGATTCAGATTTGATGAATACGAACTAAAAAGGTTTCAAATTGAAGTGATAAGTCATGTAGAGAGTAGACTACAAATTAGGCAATAAAATGTAAATTCAACCATGCCAAAAAGACATCTGTTTTTGCAGTTACGGAACTTAGCACAATATATACTCGGCAATGATGATCATGGTGGTTCACTACAGTGGCTATCATTGTGGCATTTGAGAGGGGACATATATAAAGTGGGGCAGTGGGGGTGTGTAGGGTATACTCTCTAAGTATAAAGTTGTTTTCTTTTCTACTGGGCCGGGTTAATTATTGGACCTTCCTGTAAATTACCCACCTTAGGGTAAAAACAATTTACCTTTTCTATTGAATTGCATTGTTCTCCTTGGATGACAGTTGCAAAATAATTGCTCTATTGACAGTGTTTGAAAAGTTTTTATTCTGTGTTCTCACTTCCATTGTCTTGTATTACATTATGACGATTTTGACTATATAAACGTACGTACCACCATTTGAAAAAACTTGTTCATTTTAACTCAAAATAATACCACATACGAAGTGTCTGGTATTAAAACAATCGTCAAACAAACCAATGTTGCAATTATAACCGAGAGGGGAAAATTGAGAAAAGTTTTCTTAGCTTGAGAAAAGTTTTTACATGTGAATAAAATTGAAGATGTAACAAACTTGAATTCTTGTGACAAACCAAGTAACTCATAGGCTCATAGCCTGTATTGTTATGTTATGTAGGTAGAAATAGGCATGGCAAAATAGTGCAGTCTAGCACTAGAAGAGACTAGTCATTAGTTGCTAACTGCTAAGCATGTGTTCCATTTTAATGCAACTAGGGTGTTGCAGTACAAGCTGTAACTCATGAAGGGGAAAAAACCCAGTAAATGCAAATCTGTTATTTTCAACTCACTTCCATTTTGAAAAGTTGATGTTGAAGTAACTGGTCTAAGTACATGCCACGTGTATGGTTGGGGAGGTTGGAATATAGTGGTAGTGAGGACAAACTAAGGTCTGTTCACTCTAGCCTCTAGGAATAGTAGGGAGTACTGTGGTTGTAAAAACTTTAAATGCTGCTACATCAAGTTAACTAACTTGTAGCTATAAAAGTAGATAGTAGAGATTCTATTTAAGGGTTTTGAATGTAAATAGTGCAATAACCATTGGTTTCATTGGAAATAAGATGATTGGTCTTTTCATCTAGTTTTACTTTGACAAAGCAAATGTGGGAAGTTTTTTGTACTTGGATGAAAATGGTATCAACTTTGTTGCTTTCTGATGTGTTACAAGTTCTAAGTTGGTTAATRCATTGTAGTCAGTAAATATTAATGGTTGATGCTTCTGACCAACAGTTTTAATGAGGGATTGTTATGGTGTAAGTTGGGATGTATGTTGTCTGTTCTTTCTCTTGTTACTTATATTGTTTGTAAACTTCACATGCCCTATTTCATTGTTTAGGAGTGCATCACATGAAAACTCAGGTTCTTTGGACCCTATTGTGCAACAGATGATTGATTATGAAGCTTATTAACCTTACACGTGACCCGTGGTTACATGCTTTTAGTACATATGTTTCTACTTTCTATAGGCTAAACTTGTTCGACTTGTTAACGTCCGTGTCACCAYTAGGCCTTACCGCCTTATTATGTCGCTATCTTCRACTAGCGTCATAAATTCTATAGCTTTCATGTTAATAATTATCWGCCATGAAATACAAAGCCAGCTTGATTATTGCTGGCATGTTGCTTAACCTTGAGAGCATAGTTCAACTCCTGGATTAAGATCCTTCTGTTGGTCCAAACTTGCCTTTTCCGGCCGGTCGAAAATGAAACCTTTTATGAACATGGACCACTCCAAGATCAGTGACGTAATAAAAATAAGTAGCAAATAAAACTGGAGTAGAGCTTGTCAGTATAATCATTGAAGTGTAGCAAACTTAAATTCCACTGATGTATATGAAGCTTTAGTTGTGGGCTCCTTAATGGTCTTCACATATTCATCAGTTTGAAAGACCTTTTTTTGCTGCTCTTAGAATTGCAGTCAACCTAGTTTTTGAAAAGGAGGCAATGTCAGTAATCTTAACTAATGCTATGACATGTTTGCTAATTTATAAAAGAGTAAGTACTAGAGTATTATTGTAGCAATTAAATAGGAAATGTACCATGTGATGATGAGCTTCATCTTGTTTGTAAGCCTACTTATCTTATGCTACTTAATTGTATAAGATTAATTTGAGAGATAATCCTAGTTTACGATTTATTATATCGATTTTCGTTGATAAGATCTTTATGACAGTATCCCATGTTAGGTAAGTAGGATGTCACCACAATCTAAGTGAATCTTTGCTTGTAGTGGCTGATGTAAATGAATTACATTCTTATTCTGATTGTTGTGAACGTGTTGAAGCATCAATGAATAACGTAATTTAATAAAGAGGTGAATTTTAATCATGGATTAGTATATGGGCAAGCTAAAAGGGAATGTTAATCATGAATATCCCTTTCCCATTCTTGCTTATAACACAATCTAAGATTCATGTGGCAGCATGTTTGTCCCCCATGAACTGGGAATTTGTTTATAATGGTGCCATTTGCTGCATCACTTATGATGTTTTTGATCGCTTCGCTTTTAGAAAAAAAAACATGATATGCTAGTGACTGTGGTTGTGCATTAGAGCTGAATATTATGATTTTGAATCATAAATGTCTTTCTTGTATAGCCACTTTATATGGAACTATAGCTTTGTTAGATCTCATTTACAGTAGCATAATTTACTTTAACCCGAAACACCCTGAAATTTCTCTGTTAACGCACATTATTGATCTTTGTTTTTATATATCTATTCTTGACAGTACTTGGATGAGAACAAGTCATTGATTCTGAAGATTGTGGAAAGCCAGAATTCAGGGAAGCTGACTGAGTGTGCTGAGTAAGCCTAACTTGCGAACTTCCGCTCTTTCAAGATAATTCATAATCTTCCAATGATTAGCTGAAAATTTGAAATAATGAATAGTTTCAAAATGAAAGAATTTATTCATGCTGCAGCTGGCTAATAACATACTTTGTATGCTGTAGTATCATTCTAGGCTTCTAGCTAAAGTTCTTATGTTTGTTTTATCTGCATATGTTTTATCTGCCTGAAATTTATGATGACGTTCCACTTATGGATCAGAAGAATAAGTCGATATGTTAGTGAAATCAGTTTTCCTTTTTTGAGTCAGAATTGTTAGTGCAAGTCTGTACAACATATGTTAGATGTGAACTATAAGCCATGTAATTGCAGGAAGAATTTCATACTGTGGTCCTGTTATATTATCTTTGGACTATGACCTTATGTTGTATTTTGCAAACAAACAAGTGTTTACCACCATGAAATATGCTTATAAGCTTGTGTACCGTGTATGTATTCCCATCGTTGCAGGAACCAAGCAAGGCTGCAGCGAAACCTCATGTACCTCGCTGCTATTGCTGATTCCCAACCTCAACCTGCTACCATGCATTCTCAGGTATAAATTATTTAGGCTATTTTCTGTTTGACAATGATCATTGAAAAATCTGTTAGGAGTTACAAGATCATTTTTTGTTGTGCATCACTATAGTTCTGGATTATCGGTTTCCTCTTTTTTATCATCCATTCATCATAGGCATTCGCAGAATTAAATTTAGGAAGTCATCCATTGGAAAGCATATAAATGTAGGAAGTCAACCAAATGTCATTCTAGGAATTTCAACTTATTGTGTACATGTCAACTAAATACTGATACAATAATGTCATTCTTATTGAACATATAGCAGTATTCTCAAAGCGGGATGATGCAGTCAGGGGCACATTACATGCAGCAGCAGCAGGCTCAGTCAATGTCACCCCAAGCTATGATGGCTGCTCGCAACTCTATGCTATACAGCCAGCAGCAACCATACCCAACCCTTCAACAGAGTCAAGCCCTGCATGCCACCCAAATGGGAATGAACTCTGCTGGTAGCTCGGGACTCAGCATGCTCCAAGGTGAACCTCATAGTGGGGCTAGCAGTGGTATGCTTGGAGGATATTCAGACTTTGGGCGTATGAAGCAAGACATCGGTAGCTCAGAAGGGCGTGGTGGGACCTCAAGTGATGGCGGTGAGGCTCTCTACCTGAAGTCTGGTGAAGATGGAAACTGAGATTTTAGCAGTAACAGCAAGCTAGAAGTCGTCGCTGAAGTTGATCCGATTAGGAGGGTAGTAATAGTTAAGTAGTACTTTGTAGGAAACATGGAATGGTTTTAAGAAAAAAAAAAGTAAAGATAAAGTATTCACTGCTTAAAGAGCTAAATTTTCTGTGATGGAAAAACTGTTGAGTATTTTACTCATGTAATTCCATCTTCTTGGTTCTTTAAAGTAGTGAAACTCGGAAGGTTTTCAAGCAGTTTGATTATCTTGTAAATTTGTAGGTTTCCTAAATATCGCGCCTCCGTATTTAGATGTCTTCCATAGGCTTTGGTTCGACTRAATTCTCAGGTGAATTGCTGTCACTTCTATATTGCCTTCATGGAAGTTGATCTAATATAAATTATGATTAAGCAATAAGTCAATAACCAATAGTTTCTTGAAACAAAATGGCCATATTATTTCATTATTTGCATTATGTTAGTGTTCTTTATCTTCCTTTTCTCGACTTTTAAATTGTGGTTTGGGCTGATACAGGAGAAAAACTCCTTGATCTCAATAGAACAGTAATAATAGAGAGAAAGAGAGAAGAATAGAATTGAGAGAGAAGAATGAGAATTTTATTAAGATTTTTKATTGATTCTCATATTACATTGTAGCTCTATATTTATAGGCTTAAGAAGGATGAATGATCATGCATGATCATACAAGTAATTGACAGCTAATCAGGTAATAGAAAACAGTTAGCTCATGATCAGTTAATTGTAACTAACTTAACTAACTGATCATGCATTACTAGCTGGATTAACTAATTACAATTTAAGGCTGCCACTAATCTTATAATAGCCATAGCTCCCTTATCACACCCTCCCCCATGGAAAAGACAGAAGAAAATGAGGATATTGCCACTCAAAATCAACAACATTCACCCATACTGCATCTGATGCATTTGTGCCTTCCCATTGAACTAGATATTGAGAAACTGCATTATTATGTTGCTTGACCACCTTCTTAGCTAGGATAGCCTTAGGAGTTGGCTTAAATGATGCCTGTTGACCTTGAAACCATTCAGGTATGTGACCTACAGCAGGCAASGTACCATGGAACCTTTTCAATTGTGATACATGAAATGTATCATGGATTTGAGTGYCTGCAGGCAATGCCACCTTATATGCAACTGCTCAAATTTTTGCTGTGACCTRAAATGGCCCATAATATTTATATGCTAGCTTTTGGTTGCTCCTCCTTTGTAGACTTTGCTGCCTGTAAGCTTGTAATTTGAGCCAAACCCAATTTCCAACCTCAAATTCCCTCTCAGACCTATGCTTGTCCAGTTGGTGCTTCATTCTAGACTGTGCCCTTTCTAGGTGAAACTTTAGCTCCCCAATCATAGCTTCCCTTCTCTGCATGCTTCTGTCCACTTCATCATTTGAAGACTCCCTAGGAAGATARGGTAGATGAGTGGGAGGAGGCTGGTTATAAACCACCTCATAGGGAGTCATTTGAGTGGAGGAATGGAAGTGTGTGTTATACCACCATTCAGCTAAAGGCAACCATGCACTCCACTCCTTAGGATTATCACCACACATACACCTCAAGTATGTTTCTAAGCACCTATTCACAACTTCAGTTTGACCATCTGTCTCAGGGTGATAGGAGGAAGACATGAGGAACTCTGTTCCTTGTATAGAAAATAACCCTTTCCAGAAATTGCTGACAAATATGGCATCTCTGTCACTCACTATGCTCTTTGGCCACCCATGGAGTTTGAAAATGTTATCCAGGTAAGCTTGAGCAACAGTAATAGCAGTGAATGGATGTGACAGAGCTACAAAGTGAGCAGACTTACGGAATCTGTCAACTACCACCATAATAACCTCCTTGCCATTAGACTTAGGCAATCCAGTGATGAAATCCATAGAAATATCTTGCYATACTTCATTAGGGATAGGCAAGGGTTGCAACAACCCTGGGTGAGCACTTGTGTCATATTTGGATGCCTGACAATCTGCACAATTTCTAACAAATGCACTGACATCCTTGGTGAGTCCCTTCCATGAAAATAACCTTTGTGCTCTCCTCAAAGYGACTTCCCTCCCAACATGGCCTCCTTCAAGTGAGGAATGTTGCCATCCAAGAATTTGCAGCCTGAGTTGAGAATCAGGTCCCACCACTATGTTATGCTTMTTTCTCAATAATCCATTCATTAGCTTGTAGCCTGCATATGTTGGCAAATCCTGGAGTTCTTCTATGATTGATACCAAATTCATGTCCAGATGATAACTCTTTTTAATCAAGTGATCCAGATTTGATGAAACCAGAGAGATAGCCAAAAGTAAAATCTCTGAACCATGGACCCTAGATAAGGCATCAGCTGCCTTATTATTGACCCCCTTTTTATACTGGATTTCATACTCATACCCCATTAATTTGGACAACCATAACTGCTGAAAAGGGGTGGATATCTTTTGGTCCAGGAGCCATCTCAAGCTCTTTTGATCAGTTCTGATGATGAACTTTGATCCAGTGAGGTATTGCTCCCACTTCTGCACAACAAACACTATGGCCAACAATTCTTTTTCATAGACTGAGAGCTTAGCATTCCTTGGGCCCAAGCATCTGCTAATATAGGCTATTGGGTGCCCCTCTTGCATGAGTACTGCTCCAATTCCAATCCCTGAAGCATCAGTTTCTATGATGAATTGTTTGTCAAAGTTGGGCATTGCCAAGACTGGAGCAGAAACCAAAGCTTGCTTGAGTGTAACAAAGGCTTCTTGTGCAGCTTGAGTCCACTGAAAAGAGTTCTTTTTGAGTAAAAGATGCAGAGGCTTACAAATGAGTGCATAATTCTGCACAAACTTCCTATAATAGCCAGTTAACCCTAGGAAGCTTCTCAGTTCTTTGACAGACTTGGGTTCTGGCCATGCTGTCACTGCTTCTATCTTTCTTGCATCAGTCTCCACTCCTTTAGCTGATATAAAATGGCCCAAATATTTAACTTTATCCATGGCAAAGAAACACTTGCTTTCCTTGATACTCATCTGATTAGCCTGCAAAACTTCAAACACTTGATCAAGATGACACCAATGTTCTGCAATGGTCTTGCTATAGACCAAAATATCATCAAAGAAAACCAATACTCCTTTCCTTAGCATATTCTTGAAAACTTGGTTCATCCATTTCTGAAATGATGCTGGTGCATTAGTCAAACCAAATGGCATCACCAGAAACTCAAAGTGACCTGTATGGGTCTTGAAAGCTGTCTTATAAACATCAGATGGATGGACCCTCAATTGGTGATAACCTGATCTCAAATCCAGCTTAGAAAACACAGTTGCCCCTGCTAATTCATCTATTAGTTCATCCATAACTGGAATGGGGAACTTATCCTTGATAGTCTTTTTGTTCAAAGACCTATAATCAACACAAAGCCTCCATGTTCCATCCTTTTTATCCACTAATACTACTGGTGAGGCAAAAGGACTACTGCTTGCTTGAATTATTCCCCTCTCTTACATTTCCTGGACCAGCTGCTCAATGACATCCCTTTGTTTTAGTGGATACCTGTATGGCCTTATATTGACAGGTCCTTCATTGAGGTTGAGTGGAATCTTATGATCATAGGGTCCTCTCAAAGGTGGTAGGCTGATAGGATCTTCAAACACTACAGGATACTTGGCCTTCAAATGTTGTAGCAAGTGTGCCCTAAATTCCTTGTCACCTATGTCACTTAGAGACATTACAGCCCCTGATGTCAACTGAATTATGCATAACTGAGTAGCCGAATTCACCAATTTGCATGAAACTTCTCCCTCAATAACTGTGATCTTCTGAGTTGGAACACCTTGCAACTTAACATTCTTGCCATTCATGACAAACTGCATCAACAACTTCTTAAAATCCCAAGTAATACTGCCCAAAGTGCTCAACCATTGGACCCCTAAAACCATGTCACACCCTCCCAAAGGAATTATCATGACTTCAGAACTGAATTTCTGCTTATTCAAAGTCCAAGAAAAATCCATACATTTCTGGTGACAAAGCAGTTGATTCCCATCAGCAATTGATATTGATAGTGGCTCAATTTCTTGGAGAGGGCACTTCAATTGCTTGGCTAAGGAGAGATCCAAGAAATTATGGGTACTTCCCGAGTCTATGAGGATGTGTAAAGGCTTTTGACATATACCATACCTATCACTCTCATAGTTTGAAAGCTCTAGTTCCTAGAAAGAGCATTCATTGATATTCTCGGCTCCTCTTCTTGGGATTCTTGCATCACTGCTTCCTCCTCTTTTTCTCCATCATCCTCAATCACATCCCCAACTATTTCTACTGYAAACAACTGTGGTTCCCTGAAACTACACTTATGATTCCTCTCATACTTCTTATCACAGTAATAACATAACCCTTTGGCTATTTTCTCCGCCCTTACATCTGCTGGAATGTGTATGAAAGGTCTAGGCTGAATTTTGGGAATATTTTGTGTTTTGGTGATTGGTGTAGGAAGCAAAGCTGGCTTATCCATGTTGTTTTGTGGTGGTACTGCCTGCAAGGGTTTTGGGGCAAAAGTAGGTTGTTTAAGAAATGACCTGGTTTGGGTTACAGAAGAGGCAGCATGAAGTTGTTCTTCTTGTAACCTAGCATATTTCACGGCTTCAGAAATAGTAGCAGGATTAAAAGCTTTGACAAATGGTTTAATAGTAGGTTTAAGTCCCCCAAGGAAACTTTCAAGAACATATTCTTCAGTAAAAACATGACCCAACTGCATCATCATAGACCTTAGTTCCTCAAAGTCATCAATATTCCAACCACATTATCACTAGATTTATCCTTAAATCTTGAAATCACATCAATCATGAAATCATCCCAAACTACATGATTCCTTATTGACAGATAACTAGAGACCCAATGCTCAGCTTTCCCAATCATATATAAAGATGCTAAATCAACCTTAGATTCATCAGAAATATTGCATAGTTGGAAATACCTACTGCACTTCTTGATCCATATTCTAGCATGAGATCCATAAAAGGTGGGAAACTGAATTTTTGGGGCAATACCTTGCACTCTAGGCCTAGTGATCACAACTTTAGGAGAGTCTGCTGAACTGCTACCTTCCCCTTAATTCTTCATCTCCTTGATCATCTGAAGTACCTCATTGAGTGTTGAGGTTTGTTCTTCAAACTTTCTTTCCAAAGCTTTGATCTGCTTGTAATGGGTGCCAACACGCCAAAAATAAGTAGGAAAGAAAGAAATAACAAGTGGGTATCTTGAGTATATTGATATGTGTAATCAATGAATCAAAACAACAAACAGTTGGTTTGCAAGGAAAAAGTAGGAATTGATAATGGGTTTGTAATGGAGAAAACAAAAGCTTAAATCGTTCTTTAATTGTGGAAGGGTGATGGGCTGGCTCTTGATACCATTGATACAGGAGAAAAACTCCTTTATCTCAATAGAACAGTAATAAYAGAATAATAGAGAGAAAGAGAGAAGAATGAGAATTTTATTAAGATTTTTGATTCTCATATTACATTGTAGCTGTATATTTATAGGCTTAAGAAGGATGAATGATCATGCATGATCATACAAGTAATTGACAGCTAATCAGGTAATAGAAAACAGTTAAAACAGTGAGCTCATGATCAGTTAATTGTAACTAACTTAACTAACTGATCATGCATTACTAGCTGGACTAACTAATTACAATTTAAGGCTGCCACTAATCTTATAATAGCCATAACTCCCTTATCATAGGCCTCTCCACGGTCCACATTGGGTTTAGATATTTTTTTTGGATGTACCATCTGGTTCACTTTTTTGTGAGTTAATTCGGGATCCGGGYAGATYAGTTATAGTGGTTAGATTCCAGTTCCCTTTCAATGCAATTGTGGTTGCAGGGGATCGAATATAGGTTTTCCCTACTAAGTATAGTCCCGATGATCATTACATCAATAATCAATTGGTACATTGAGTTTAGATTATTGGAACGATTGTTTTTAATGATCCTAACTCCCAACAACATGTGGTTGATTACTATTGTAGGAATGATCGAATATGAAGGGTTAAATAGTAAAATCATACCTGTCTGCTCTAGCTATTTTTGCCAACTTGCTAGCATATTTAACATTACCAAGCTACTTTTAGTAAATCAACACATTAATCTATTKTCTAAGCTGGAAGTGAATCAGCACATTCATCTCACATTGAGCTTGAGGGGAAGTGTAGAAATGAAAAGGGATAAATGGTAAAATCATACCTGTGTTTTTTTAGTGTGTTGTGGTGAAATATTTCTAGGATCAAGTGTCAATTTTGAAAATTATTGTGATTTTTAGTCTAAAATGTTATGGCCATCARCTAGCCAAAAAAACAAGGTTATTATTGGTGATATTTTTTGTAGTTTAGAGAGCCATAAAGGATGTGTAACACCCCAATAATTCTTCCTTTTTCATGTGAAATATTTAATTGAAGATACGGAGAACTATTGACATATTATCGCCACGTGTGAAAACGTTTCGGCCTACTCAGAATATTGCAGCGGAAAATGACTAATCCAATTAACAAAACTTTTAGGAAAACTATCAAAGAATTTCAAAACCATACAACTTAGGACCAACTTTGGCCCTTTATTCAAAGCCGAGAATAAGTGTTATGGCAACTAACGGAACTTGAAAAATCAGTTTAACCAAATATAAAAATACTATAATTTTCAAACAGAGCATTATACAACCGTTCCAGAATTTAACACTCGAACACTATCATAACCCCAACGTTACAAAAGCACGCACCTGCATAGCCATCAACAACCTGCTCAAACCTATAAATCTACTCCCCATAATTTCCAAATTAAACAAGGATCGTCACAGGTCCACCAACAGAAGGAAAATGTAAACGACACACACACACACACACACACACACACAACACAAAAACATATGCAATCAGCAAAGCTGAATACATACAACTTACGAGATGAGAAAACAAACGGACATCATCTCCCTTAAAAATGGACATACCAAGTTACGACAACTGTTAAGAAACAAGAGAAAAACCAACGGTGGTATTCATAACCACTCAACCACATATTATATATGTACAATGGCACCAAAATAACTCAACACCAAAGAATCATCACTACACCTGTTCATCAAATTAGTACCTGAATAAGTGGTTTAACTCGGTTTCAACTCAAGACTCAAAATACGATTCATTTCTTAATTTCTTATTTGATTTGAGCAATAAACAAGGTTGTCCACAACCCATGTTCCAATATAGGAATATCAACCAGACACATAGTGCCAGCTGTGCCACAAACCCATGCCTTTCTGTCGRAAAGCATCAAAACTGGCGAATGGGCGTGACTCCGTCACCAAGCTAGATGAGATCTCAAATTAAACCAATTTGGATAAAATCCTTTATAAAAATACATGAAGAGGGACGCGTTGATCAAACGACCCTYAGAAGAAGGTCGCGAATGAAATCGGAACCCCAACCATTGATTGTCAATACTCCAGACGTGCACCAATCCAGAGTTTTATTGCTCATTCATATTATTATTATTATTATTATTATTATTTAACCGTTAATTATTTACCAACTTTTAAACATGACCATGAATCACACATACTAATTTTAAGCATATTCAATTCCTTTAATTAACAAACCTGTTGGACAAGCCAACTAATCTCGTCATCAAGACTTKCATACTTCCCTTTACTCAATTCATACATCATATCATGAACGAGTAATAAATATCACCCCAAGGAGCAAGTTAAACATTGTCTCCACTTAATTCATCCATATATTAAAAATCACCTCATGGAGCAAGATAGAGTTGACTCCACTTAATTCATCCATATATATTAAACCAGTTAATTAATGACAAATGATTAATTAACAACTTCCATATCAATTCTCTTGAGTAATCCAATTTTCAAAATATTTAACCAAAATAATTTATTCGTGCCTATCAAACAATTCCATGGGAGTTCCCTACTCATGACATTAGGTTTCCAAACATCCTCAAGCATACACATTAATCAAGGATTCCGCAAGTAGTACGTACCTTGAAAAGAAAACATTCCCGCAARCTATTTTTGTTGTAGCAAATAAAACGTGTCATGGCTACAATATTTCCCTAGCTTCTGGGTTGAGAGAGGGGTGGAGCCTTCCCTTCAATGCTACCTCGGGAAGCTGACCTCTCTATTGGAAGTTACGAACTTGATTCTCGTCTTCCTCCTAGCTAAGTCAAGGTGAGACCTAGTGGCACGGTCCTAGCGTTCTTACGCTGGATCGTGCGGCGCACTTCAGCCTTTTGAGGTGAAAGTGTAGAGCTTCTCACGGAACGGGACCTTACGAGCACACAGCAACGTAAGGGGAGTCGCTTTGGAAGCGGGTGTCCGGCGCTTGGGCGGCCGACTACGTACAAAGCGGGCCCAAGCGGGATCCGGACTCGGAAATTTGTATTTGAGTTGGGGGATTTGGGGATTAGAATGCTAAAAATATAATCAAGCACAATATCTATAAAGGCATGAAGCATTAAATCATTAGCATGGGTAGGAGGAAGTGTTGTGTGATATATACTAAACTCATTATCACCTTCCCCTAAAGAGGTTAAATTAAATGAATACATTTGTCCCTAGGAGACACCCAAAGGGGACTTAGACCGTACAATCTACTAAACTCTATTCTAAGGCGCTTGTGGGGGCGACGCGCAGGAAGCGCCCACAAGGCGTGACTCGAGACTTAGAAAAATACAAGAAATACATGAAAAAGGGTAGGAACCTAACATCCTCCCCCACTTAAGCTTGTCGACGTCCTCGTCGACTTACAAGAAAGCAAAAGAAAATACAACTTATAGTCTATGAAACTGAGAGATGAGTCTTTAAGCAGTATGGAGTCTGATGTTGGCGCGATGACTCTGGTTGCGGTCTTCGTCTTCGTCGTCGGGGTATGCTGTCAGACGGCTGGTGTGGAAGACGGGGTGTATCTTCATCCATGCTGGAGGGCCACTTGTAAGCATTTGGACCTATCTTCTTGGTGATTTTATAGGCCTTCGTTATTGCGGACGAGGCGTTGTCTCGACCACGTTAAGAATCGCAGCTGCTCTGGAAGTACCTTCACCATTACTTGTCTCCAACTGTATTCTTTCCTTCTACTTTGGTCAGCCCATTTCTTCATGCGTCTAGCAGCATTCTCCAAGTATGCTCGAGCAATCACTGCATTGTCTTGCCATTCCTTAGTGAATGCGCTGGCCTTCCTGATCGCCCTTCGTCGGGTAGCAACAGTGTGGAGAATTGCTGTTGGCCTGTCACAAGCTCAATGGGACTTTTGTTTGAAGCAGAGCTCTTCTCGAGTTGAAGCACAACTGTGCCACATCAAGTAGCCTGACCCAACCTTCTGGTTGCGCTGACGAAATGTCGAAGATATTCCTCCAGTAACCCGTTTAAACCTTTCAGTTTGTCCGTCTGTTTGTGGTGGTGGCTTGAGACATGTCTTAACTTGACCCCCATCTCTTAAACAACTCCGTCCAAAAGATGCTTGTGAATCTTGGTCTCTATCGCTGACGATGCTCTGCGGCAAACCCCAAATTTCACGATGTGTCTGAAAAACAAGCTGCTGTTTCTTCTGCTCCGCAAGCTTTCTCCGTTGGAACGAAGGTTGCATATTTCGAGAACGGTCTATACCACCAAGAGCAGAGCAGCCTTCCACCTTTGGCAAACACAAATGAAATCCATGGACACGCTCTCCCACGGACGTGTCGAATTGAAAGGGTTGGAGTAGTCCACCAACTTCTGTCTTTCAACCTTATCTTGCTGGCACACCAAACATGTTCTTGTGTGTTTGGACGTCCTCCTTATCTTCGCCAATAGTAACTTGAGATAGCAGGCTCAATGTTCGTTGCCACCCGGGATGACCTTCCCAAAGAGTGTCGTGACATTCTGCTATAAAATCTTCCGCAGTCCTCCGCTTTGGTATGACGAGTCGATGTCCCTTTTGACAGAAGGTCATCTTCTACCCAAATCTCCTTGTCTTTCCTTCTTCGACCAATTTCACGATTGCTACCACCATGGGATCATCTGACATGTGTTCTTCACTTTTTCTTATTGTCGTGAACGTTGCTAGAGGATAAAGCTTGCAGTTGATGCGTGGTGCCAGTCGGACCGGCGCTTAAGGCATCAGCCACTTTGTTGTTTACTCCTCGGTTGTATTTGAACTCCACATCAAATTCAGCTAGTGTTTCTTGCCACTGGCTGTCGGCCGTGAGCTTAGGTTGAGTGAGGAAAATCTTGCCGCTGTGTTGTCTGTTCTCACAAAATTCGAGCCTAGAAGTATTGTTCTCCTCCCTTAAGCAATGAATGATGGCCAGTAGTTCTGTTCGGTTGAGGCGGCTTGATCTTTTTCTGCCCCATTTCAACTCTGCTCTCAAAGGGGACTGGGATGGCTTCTTGGAGTAGACCACTCCAAGGCAAAGTGATGCATCTTTCACCTCAAAAGTTTGTGATGTCCGTTAGTAGCACGGGTTCACTCATCCTTGCCCTCCTTGAGTCCTTTCGAACGCCTCATGCCGCCCCTTCTCAATCCCACTTTTTGTCTTTCTTTAATTAAGTCTGTCAGGGATTGCAACCTTCTGAGATCCCTTTATGAAGCGATCCTTATATAGTTGGCACAGCCGAGAAGGATCGACGATTCGGAGACGTTGTCTCAGTGCTATCAACTCCAATCGCTTATCTTCTTTGATCATTTTGATCAGTACCACCACCAATGATATGGCCCAGAAAGCTGATTTGTGCTTGTGCAAAACACACTTCTCCTTTTACAACAGTGTTTTCTCAACTTTTGAGACTCCCGAGGTTAATAGTGTTCATCAAGTTGGCTATAGACAACAATTGTCATCAATATACACAACGAACTATGTCAGTACTCATGAATACTTGGTTCGAATCAACGGATGCAGGATGTAGCAGGGGCGTTTTTAGCCCAAAAGCATACTAGCCATTCAAAAGCTCCATAGCGTTAACACAAGTAAGTCTTCTGTTCCCCTTTTGCTATGCGGACTTGTGATACCCCATCCAATTCCAATTTTGTGAAGAAGTACATTCCCCAACTGAATCGAACAGATCCGCAAACCACGAGGATGATGTTCCTACGTGTCACCTTGTTGAAGCCCTTGATCGATGCACAACCTGAGGCTCGTCTTGTTTTTCTGAAAGAGCGACCGGCGCCCCGTATGGACCTTAGAGGACGGATCAGACCACACTATTCAGCTCCTCAGTGTCTACGGAAGTTCCGCAAGTTTCTGGGAGGAGCCAATTCTGTAAGGGCTTCGAGCAGGGGCTTCGCTCCAAACCCGGCTCATTTCACATGATCGACAGCCCTCCTGGGGGAGACTTTTGGTACTTCATGGCATGACATCTTCAAATTCCCTTAACGATCTTCCACTACGCAGGGAGGGTGGTGACATCGCTTCATATTTCTTAAGAGACAGAGGACGCTAGGAATTCGGATGTTCATGCGATCCCCTTCTTAAGTTGCATGGCAAGATGAGTAAGTCTTTTGCTTCTTTGACTTATAGGTCGTGGGAATGTCTAAGAACACAAGTGTGAGAGCCACAAAATCGAATCCAAGGTGCGCTGTGGGCCTTGCTGGGATGTAGAAATCCATCCCAAAACAAATCAAAAGTGCATCATCGGGGGTTGACGGTGAAGGTCCAAGCGAGCCGCTCCAGTTCCAAGCTTTGTTGAACATTTTTAGCAACCCGTGGATGGTTGTCAGAAGAGTTCACAGCTTTCATGTTCCGCCTCGCGGGTCGTTTAACAACCCAACCTTTTTGTTCATGCTCGTATGACATTGTGGTAGGTACCCGTCATGTCACCATACTTGGTTTTCTTCCCATTTAACTGTGAGGCATCCACATACATTGAGATCTTCTTTCTTGTTGTTTTCTTGCGTTTCTCGTTCCATTAATTATAACATTGACCCCCCCAATTGGCATTCTCCTCTTCTGAGAGTTCAACTCCTTCCTCAATCTCTCGTGTTCACTTTCCCCGTCTAGTGCCATTCCTTTCTGTATCTTGTCGATTTTCTCCCTTATGACGACATTCATACCACTGTGTCGGATCCGACGACAAAACAAGCAATTTAAGGGCTTTGATTGTTGTTGTGTGTTGTTGTTGTTATTCCAGCAAGAGACCAGCACGTGCCCTCTGTACTAATTGTTTGAATTGGTTGAACCATTTTTCACGAATTGTCTCCCGGTTCGACTTATTTCCAAACACATTCGAACCCATCCGTGAGTGCTTTGCAGGTCGAATGTCGAAGCACCCATTCGTTCTTTCTTCTTGATTCTGCGTCTTATGTTGATTAGCATAATCATTAAAATCGCCTCTGCTGAATTAGCGGCTAATGAGTTGTCCACCTTCGTGGCCGCAACTCTCGTGAGCTCCAATCTTCAACCCATTCACAAAGTGGAAACACCATCCTTCTCGGTCATTGCTCTGTGAGTCAACACTGCATTGCCGAGTTATCTTCACGTAAGTCTCGGTGGACCCCATTATGTTGGAGTGTGGTCAACTACTCGGCGACAAATCGGTGTTCTCGGCTGATGATCAACCACTCTTCTTGAACTCCTCACCACTATTAATTAGACTTACAGCTGTATGTCCGCATATTTGTTCGCCACCTAATTTTACGCATGCATACAACCAAAGCTCACATCGAAGCGTGGTCGCCTTCAGCTCCTCATCTTTAGCCAAATTCGAAGTATTGTTCCAAGATCGAAGGAGGATTTGTCACTCCTCGAACTCGTGCCCCCCGTATTCCTTTCGGCTTGGTGGTTTTATCACTTGTGGGCCAGCGCTTTGGGGGCACGAACTCCCGTCGCTTTAGGGTCTCGCATTTTCAACTGCCTCGTTCTTTAGCAGGAGTGAATCGAGTTTTCTTGCAATGGTGACCTCGCCTCGAGCGGCTCCAATAGCTTGGTGGCCCGCGGATAACAATTTCCTCGAGTGCAGCCCCTCTCCGACCTTCTTCGTAGCCATGTTACTCTTTCCATCCATGTCTCAGCGAGCTCATTTCTTCAATTCAATTTGTCTTTCGGGCACCACCGTTTGTGTGACTGCTCTGATACCGAACTGGTCACGGTCCTAGCGTTCTGACGCGATCGTGCGGCGCACTTCAGCCTTGTGAGGTGAATAAGTGTAAGCCTTCTCGCCGACGGACCTTACGAGCAGGCACAGCAACGAAGAGGTCGCTTTGGAAGCGGGGTGTCCGCGCTTGGACGGACCGACTACGTCAACGCGCCCAGCGGATCCGGACTCGATTGTCGTAGTTGGGTTTGGGGATCTTGGGTGATGGGAATGCTAAAATATAAGCAAGCCCAATATCTATAAAGGCATGAAGGCATTAAAGTCATTAGCATGGTAGGGAACTGCTTTGTGAATATAACTAACTCATACACTCCGCTAAGAGTTAATTAAAATGAATACAGTTTGCCCCTAGGAGACACCCAAAGGCGACTTACGACCGTACAATCTATACTGATACTCTATTCTAAGGCGCTTGTGGGGGCGAGCGCGAGGAGCCCACCAAGCTGTACTCGAGACTTACGAAACTACAAGAAATACATGCTAAAAGGGTAGGAACCTAACACCTGCACTAGGTCAACGCCTTGATAATATCTTGCTCCTAGCACTCAAATGATGGCCTTGACACCTGCACAAAGGAGATAACTTTTCGTTAGTCTCTCCTCGGCGATGCTTAGATAAAGTACGGATTCAAGCGATTAAAGTTGCTAAGCTAGTAGAGAGAGTAGTGAGAGATGCTCTCAAGTAGTGAAGGTGGTGTAATTTAAAGTGAGTCGTCGTGTCCCAATTAATGTGTTTTTCGGGGATTTTATACGGCAATGCCTCACTTGGAAACCTTTAGATGTGTGACACTTGTCATCGATCCACACCTCCTATCGTTCCTTACTACTGTTTTAGTGTAGGAACGTCCGTTCTTTGTTCCGTTTCTACCCAGATTAATTTATTCAGTAGTGTTTTCCATGTAAATCGCTTTAACCCAATAGTTGAAGGACACGTRGACAAGGATTTTCCATGACACATCTATTTTCACTTCAACAATCACTCAAGGAGAATTTCTTCCTACAACCAAATAGAAATCAATTATTATTGATTCCTAACACAAAATTCCAGCAATATATATTCCCTTGAAACCCCACAAAAACCGTTAGAAATCAAYCTCGAACATGTTTTAAAGATTAACTTCAATGCTTGTACAATAAACCATTCATTAATGTCTTTAAAACCTTACAAGCCATATTTTTCAATGGTTAAAAATTACTTTGAATATGTATAATAATTCTGAAAATATTATCATGGTATAGTAAATAGGGTTATAAATCATTCCGAGAATATCATAATTAACATATATTTTTGTGCCAAATATATTTGATTAATTTTAAGAACAAAACATATTTCGCAATCGAAAATTGTCGATCTGAATTACAATAATTTATTAAAATACTAAAACTCCAAAAAAATATGAAAAGTTTACACGAAGTGTATAACTGTATATAGAATATTCATACAAATTTTCGTAAATCATAGATGAACATAAAAATAAGGAAAAATTGAAAACAAAATCAGCAACCCGAAAAAAGTCAATTCGAAAACGAATTTATTAAAATAGTAAATCTGCTTGGAGAATTCTAAAAATTTTACACAAGTTGTATAATAGCATGGTGATCACTCGATTAAAATTTCGTAGACTAATGACAAGTAGAAAAATAACTGAAAATCAAATACTAAAACTGACAACAATATGGATTAATCAAAAACATGGAAAACCCCAATTAAAACCCTAATTTTACAATTCAATAAATCTGAAATTTTTCAATCAAAACTAACATCATAAAACTCATAATTTTTGCAATTCATAATAGATTGTGCTTAAAAGAATTAGTATTAACAATTTGATTATAAAAATTGCAAGGTTTAAACAAAGTTAAAAACATAGAAATAAACAAGAAGAGAAACAACGAAGAAAAGAGGGGAGAAGAAAGCACTAATCGCGTGGTGGTGTTGGCCGGAGCGGCATCCTGCAGCAGCGAGCAACAGCAACCAGTTACGACAAACACCTATTAGGTTTTTGCTAGGTTTAATTTAAATCATTTAAGTTTATTTTTTTACTTTAGTTATTGATAAAGAGGGAATATAATTTTACATAAAATATAAACTAAAGATAGATTCACATAAATATATGTTTTTCTACCATAAAATGATATTTAAACGGAATAATAGATTCAAATTAATACTATCCTCCATAACGATTAATAGCTACACTTAGCCTAAATGAATAACACCTAAGCAAACACTTTTTCTTTCTTAAACAAGGTAACTAAAAGGTAGTAGGTATTACTTTTTCTTCTTACTTTTTTCTTTAAGTTGTCATTTAGATTTGCCTTCAAAATCGATTAGACTTCTTATAACATTAACTTATTCTCTCTCTCTAACCTTTCCACTCAAATCATCATGATTTTCAATTTCTCATAAACAATACCCTCTGTACTGTCAGCTAATGGACGAGTGTATGGTTTTGTTTGATGTTCCTTCATACGAGTCCTCGCTTTCTCCTATAACTCGCTTTCTGGGTTCTTCCTCATCTCAACCGCGTTTCTCTTTCATCTTTCCCCTTTTTCATCTTTTAGTTGTTATTGTCTGTTAATCCTTTGAATTTCCTCAAAAATTTGGATGTCAGGCCCTCAATCCACAGTTCGTGTGACAAATCATGTCAAGATGTGTCAATGAAATTGAGTCGACAAAAGACCGCTCCGTTAGGCCTTTTCTTACAAGGGTGATCCTCGCCATTTTCTAAGCCACAACACCTTTCGCCCTTGGTGAGGGTGTTGATGCCTTGACATGAATGGACCAATCTCTATCATTGCAGAAGGAACCTTCGCCTTGAGGCGGAGAAGTCCAGATTGAAGTACTTACTGCGAGGCGAAGAAGAAAATTGGTTTTCTCGACTGTTCACCCGGGTTGAGCCGCAAACTGTCCGGCGAAGATCAAGCAAGAGGGAATAGTGAGGAAGGGACACATGTGGTTATTTGTGCGTCTCCAGCTCCCTACGCGGGGAATTGAGATTGTGAGAATAAGAAAAAGAAGAAAATTGGAAATGGGTGGGACTCAGATCTAGGGCAAATTGGCGGCGGTCGATGGAGAAACCAGAGGATGATGGAAAGAAAGGTGTCGTTGCGTCTCGTCAGGGACACTGATCAGCTTGAGATGTGATCTGGTAAAGTTTAAATTTTTTTTGTTTTGAAATCGATTTTTTTTTATGCCAGATCTGCTTTGTATTGTTTGATTTATATATCTTTTATTACTTGTGGAAGTACATTACCATTTTTGGATAGTGTCAATCATTGATATGCTATTTCATGCTTAGTTTGCTCTAGGTTGTTTTATGCATATGTTTGGTTTATCAACGTTATAAGTCACTTGTTTTTGTTGGATTTTTGCTGTGGTGGGAGCCTTTTGTCTTCCTCTTTTGACCAATTACATTGTTGGTCCACTGTCATGCTGTTCATAGGTAATGGTTACGTTGTTGACATTATTGGTCCACATTCCTCCTTTTTTTATTTTAATTGTTTTTGTTGGTCCTCAAGTGTTGTTCTTTAATTGACATTATTGTTCCACTCATTTTAATGCCACTGCTTTCAACTTCTGGTTTTAAAATAAGCTTGTGAATATTTAAGTACAAGTAGGAAAATTCCACTTACAAAAAACAACTTCATTACATTAAACATTCATGTTTGCATTACAACTTGGACTCATTGAACCAATACATTAAATTTAAACTCACCATTTTCAGTCAAATTAGGCTATGCATGCTCTTCTTGACTACTTCAACTCCAAAAAAACATAGACTGCTTATGGCTTAAATATGAAGTAACATGAATTGTAAAATAAGGAACTGAAATTACTAGTTGAACTAAGACTCACAAAAAGTTACAGACTGCCATATTACTGYTTCACAGCAACTACTTCATTAATCAGCATTAATGTGTTCTTCACGACTCTTGGTATTTGAAYAAGTCTTTCATTTAAATACCTCATTGCTTCATCGACAATGCTCTATGAAAATGTCACATTCTGTGTATGCCTAGCCTTTCCATTCTTGCTTTTCCATGATGTGGATGCTTGAAATAATTTCCTCCTTTGTCTTTCAAAATCTCGACCATTATGTACTGTAATTGTAGCCAAAAGTGTTTCATTTTTTCTGCTTCATACCACTCATAAGCCTCCTCCACCTTCTCTATTAGTTCATCAATATCTTTAGGAAAGGAATGATATTTAATGGACTGAAATGAGTTGAATAAACCAAGATCTAGAACATTTAAATCCAAAGATTGTGGTGGTTGGAATATGAGTTGGATGTCAAAAGGGACTCAAAACMATCTCTTGTCCTTGCAGCCAGAAATTCTGGATCATTAGGTTGAATATGAGGCCTACCATTATCTTGTTGAATGAAATTTTTTTGGACTTGCATGTAGGCCACTTTGCCATGAAATCAGGAATAACCTTATCTGATCTATGATCATTTTACGCATGACTTCTTGGTTTACATTTTGGACAACTTTAGTGACCATGGTTCCCTTAGGCSTATTTTTGCTACTTCTTTTTTACAACTCCTTGACGATAAAAGGGTAAATACCAAATTTGTCGTCATGAATAATAACACCATTATCATCATAAATTGGCCTAGACACCACACCCATAAACATTACCTTAATTCTAAAACATTTAGATTGACAACAACGATAAGGTTCATCCTCATTTGGGAGTAGGATGAACCTTCTTGTCTCGTGATACGTGTCGTTTACCATATTAAATTAATTATTATAAAATCAATCTTAGTCCTTCAAAAATATTTACAAGTAGTAACAGGGCAAGAAAGGGTCGATCCCACGAGGAGATTGTTAACTTCCTAAACTCAAAATTCAAWCTAATGCTAAGTACATATATACAATTTATACAATATTTACACTATTTACAAATTTACGATTATGGGGGTTTAAGATTATGATTATTTAATAAAAATAAAACTAAAACTAAACTATTATTTACATGTGATGTCAAGCAAGTCAGATAATTACCACCATTAAAYTTAGAACTTAATCATAATATTGAGTATAAATATTGAATCAAAGGTTGAGTAATAGATTAAATGTAGCGGTCTTGATAGCAATTCCACCCTATTCTTCCTTACTTTAAATTAGTATTGAACTAGGTCGACGCTAATTCTAAACTAGACTCGTCATCGTAAATATGATCGCAACCCACAACRACTACATCTAGAAGCATTAGAAACTAGAAGAACATCATTAATCGTAATTAATTAACACATAGGTAATTAATTAAATTAGATCAATTTACACCCTAATATTAATTCAAACCATTCGCAGACCCATATTAACATTAGTCGCTACTTTTATTATGTAATTTAAACTAGGCCAAATCACATAACTAGCGCTTGATTACAATTCAAATATAATAAGATAGCATATTATAGTCGAACAATCATATGACAATAATAACAATGTAAAGTTGAATACTAAACAAACTTTATACTCAATAAATAACCCAATAATTATAATTAAATTCAAGTCTAAATAAGATTCAAGTTCATAGCATTGATAACAATATARCAATTCAAAGTAATACAAAAGAAGAGTGGAGAATATATCACTTATACTCGTTCAGTCGTCGAAAAATCCGAAGTTTGTACTCACGACTCCTTGATCCAATTGCACGACTAAGAACGCTTGATTGCTTCACAAAACTCACTCGTCTCTCAAACCCTAAAAATCTAACTATATTGGCATCCCCTATTTGTGACTAATTGTGCATATATATACCAACGGAATTACAAAGATATACGTGAAGATTGCAGAAACTGTTGTGCTCTTATTCTTCTTTGTTGTAGCTTCTCACGGTGCCACTGCCAGCTATCTCGTTTGCTTCTTCAATCTTTTATTTATCCTTTTTTTTTCCTTCTTTTGATTTCCACGTGACTGTGAGTTTGTTGTGGACTTGTTGCCAACTCACCAATTTCTTTCATAGTCTTCATCCTCCTTGTTTTATTTCTTTTATTTTCTCTTTATTTGTGAAGCACAACTCGAATTCTACATGTTCCGGCCCACTGGATATTGGGCTAGATCCAGTATAAAAGTGAGGCCCAATAAAGAAGCCTTTAATTACAAGATTTCCATTACTCATCTCCGTTGACCTAGTCAACGGAGGTATCTTCAAGAATACTCTTCCTAACAGAATTCTRTTAGGAATTCTTCTAGATCTTTCTAGTTGAAGGTAATTACAACATTGCCCTTTCAACTACTTATAAATAGGAGACTTACTCCATCATTCAAGGGGACCACATTATGACCATTTCACATACAAACAGTATTCTCTCTCTCTCTCTCTCTCTCTCTCTCTCTCTCTCTCTCTCTCTCTCTCTCTTTCACTCACTTTTAGCCTTTGCTGACTTAAGCATCGGAGGTGGTTCCCAAGGTAATAGCCCCTGGGCCCTCTGACGCAATTTTCTCTCTCTTTTGAAACTCTGACGAGCGTTTCAACGACTTCCCCGACGTATTTTCCGACGCCGATTCCAGCTCAGACGATTCAGATCTAGATTCCCGTATTATTAAACCTAAATACTTGTATAAAAGAACACTACACAATATATCATTTAGTATCAAATACTATGAAAATAGCTATAAAATAAAATAATGATATAAAATATAATTAAAATTATATTATAAATATAATAATATAAAAGTAGCTATTCTCATAAAAACTAAAAGATAAGACGATTATATAGATAATATTAGGATAAAAATAATAATATTATTGCAGATATCATCTCGGATGAGATAAAAACATTTCATCAATATGGACAACATTTTCCATGTCATTCTTTCAGAGTTAGTGTGTACATTGTCCAAGATGAGACATGTTTGTGCAAAACCCATTGCATTCTTGCAAGTTTCATGTTATCAGTCTACTAGGGTGGGTGCTACTAGTATGACTTCTAATTCCCCGCTTTTAAACAACCTACGCTGTGTTCCACGTTAATACTTGAAAAGTACTGCATTAGTTTAATTGATATTTAATTAGTACTATTTATTTCAAAAATTGAATATATGTAATTATTTTATTTCAAATTGTAGAATCATTGGTCGGTTGAAAATTGAATACAAGTATGTCGCATTCCACCTTGTTATACTTTCATTGCATGATTGTTAGTTTTAGAAACATAATAATTAATAATTAACGACATATCTAAAATATATTGGAAAAAGAGCAACATTTGAGCATGATGAAGTTGAAGTTTAATTTAGTTATTATTATTATTATTATTATTATTATTATTATTATTATATACAAATTTTGAGCGCAATTTTTAATTTTTTTGAACACAATTTGTGAGAAAGGACCTTGATCTATATGAAATTTGAGCACAACCACCATGGTTTAGATGAAATTGAAGCTTTTATTAACTTATGTTTATTATTATATAAATTTGAGTGCAACTTTGGTCACCCATATCTTTGTACATAAGATATTTTTTCGAATTGAAATAGACATTTTCCATAAGTTGCAATGTATTCTTCTAAATGACACCTCGAATGTTCCTTTTTTCCCCTCCTTTGTCCGGCCTCATAATATTTCTTTTATTGAAGCTATTCATATTCCTTCTTCCCCATATTGAATGAACCTTCTTGGGCTTTACCTAGATCAAAAGTTTATAGGTAAAATCTACTTTTTGGCTAGTTCATGTTTTCAACTCCCTTCCCCTAGTATGATAATTTAATGTTTATTAAATTAAAATATTTTCCCAAGCTTAACTTTTCAAAGAGAAATCGARAAAAAGTTTCATTCATTTTTAAGCACATTCTAACATGAAAGTAAGAACTTTTTACATCTTTGGACGATAAGTGCAGATTTAGATATCTGAAAGGGTACACCCACATCCCGTCAACACCTCTAAAAAARGACTAATAATATTGAATTATTAACACAATTGATATGCACAAATTTGCTGCTAAAAGCATGCATCACAAACACTTTGGTAGCCTAATACCTTCTACAAAAATGGATTAAGCTGAAAAAGATACAAGCCTACGTAGATCTCCTACATTAATTTCCCCCTTATCCTTCGACCCTTTTCTTCCAAATGGCATGCTCCCTTGGCTAGCTCTTTCTTATCTCCTCTGGAAATCCAACAATCTCWCTTCGATAGTGTTTCGAGCAATTATATTTCCACTTGATTTGTCCAACACACCATTTAAGCAATAAGCATTATGCAWTACCCAAGCTACCCTTTTTGTTGCAAAGTGAGTAGATGAAGTGAGTTGGAAGCTTAGCATGGTGTATAACAAGACCCCCGTCAAGTATGTTTTAAGAATGGTCGTGAAGTTTAAGAGATGCAAGATATATAACATCCATAACTTGCTACTCCAAACATCATTACCTCAATCAATCTCACAAGGCTTTCACGGTTCCACCMCATAGACTACCGAATGGTTGAAGGGTGATGGAGTTGGGGAAAAGGCCTGGATATTTGCAACCTTAACACTACAACTGCACAAAATTGGACAATTGGACCATTTCAAAATAACCGTGAAACAAAATAAAAATTAAACCCCAGAAAAACCCAACTCAATTTACACCAAATAAAATGGTACCTGAGAAAAAGGTTATTGAATGAAGAAGAAAGCGACGCTTAAATGAAGTTCTTGTAAACCCCAGTGCGGATCTAGATGATTAGGTAACACCCACAAAATTAATTAAAAATAAAAACAAATAAAATCAGTGTTTTTCTAGGTTGAATAAATTGATAAAGCTGGTTGAAACGAATTATAATACGACCCACCCCCACCGCGACATTCCCAGCACTAAATCCAATAATTACTAACCCTTTYGACGGAAACCTGTTTTGGGGTCCATGGATCGCATTATACCACCAAAAACACCAAGAGTGAGATTGCCAAGAACCCTCGGTAGCAGCTAAATGAAACTGAAAAATACGAAGAAGGAACACCAACAAAGAAAGAAGGGTGAAAGAAAACTAAAGAAACGACATGGTTAGCAAGTGTTATTAGATGTAAATGAACAAAGAAGAGGAGAAGGAAAGAAATAAAAAATAAGAAAGCAGTTCATTAGCATAATGGTATATTGTAATATCCAAAAAGAGGAGGGGCATAAACGTAATCATCATTTGGTGCACATTCTCACATTTATGAGAAGGAGAGATACACTACCATGTGTGAGACTATAGTAGACCTTAGATGTAATGGTACTGACTGTAGAAAATCATCAGAATACTCATGTGCTTTTTTACCACATTTGCCTAATTTTTTTTKACTTAACATCAATGACATTTCCTAAATCAGATTGAATTTTGACATCTGTCAGTATTTTATGAATTGTGCATCTATGGACATCAAATTTAGTTGCCAAATCAGATACAAAACCCCAAGGAAATTTACCATTTTGACTCATGTTAAACAAAATAAGATTAACAATTTCTCTTTCCTGACCTAATGTTAAATCAGGTCGCATTCTGTACCTATCATTATATTAGTGGACTGATTTTCTACCTCTTCTGCAGAACTGTAGCCGCCGGTAGGTTGGAGAAGGCCTTGTTCTAGCAAGATTTGATCAAGGTTGAAGAAAGGATCATAATCTGCCATTACTTTTGTTGTATCTTAAATGGCAGTTTGCATACTATGCGTAGGACTAATTATGGTTGTGATTGGGAACTGATTTTTTTATATGTTGTATATATGGGAATTGATTTAGTACTTCGTATGTTTATGAATTAGATGGATGTTTTATACTGTTCTGTTGTTTGATAATTCTTGGAGACCAAGGATGGAAAAAATCAGATTGATACTCCTTGTATGCCAAGTGTGCTGAATTTTAGGGGGAAACATTAAATTTGGTCGAAAAATAGGGGGGAATTGATAGAACAGTAAAAATTCAGCTTTGAACAGTATAATAGGGGGGAAACAATACGGTTAAAAAAAAAAAGAAAAAAAGGCAGACAACTCAAGCTACAAATGGGGAGAAAGTTGGGGGTTTTTATTTTTCCTTTTTTTTAATTTACGGTTATAAAATTTGCACAAAAAATGAAAGTAAAATTGGCGGACAAATTAACCTACAAAATTAGCACAAAAGAAAAGGACAATAGCTGAAAATTAAATTTAAGAATTGCACTTTGAATTTTTGGGAATTTCAAAAAAAAAAATGCCTATGATTTACAGATTTGGTGAACTATTTAAATGTTGTTGAAAATGTTAAAACATGGGCACCTATATCTATTCTACAACAAAAATCAATGGCAACTTGTTTCCCACCTAAACTAAGGGGCATGTGCAAAGAATTAATCAACAATAATTCATTGTTTTCTCAATTCTACTTAACATAATTACTTAAGTGTGTACACACTAAATACTTTCATAAATAGACTGGGAGTCCGTGCCATGACAACTATAGCTATTAAACCGTTACAGGAAGTATATCGTTTTTATGAGATAAATCGTAATATATTTATAAGAAAATATATTTATAAATATTTGAAAATTACGGGGGATTACAGGATGAGAATAAGAATCGATTCTAGGATAGAACTATTTTTCACTCTCTACTATATGTAAAAATTGTGTTATGGGAAAATACATTATAGTCAACATATGCAATAACACTGATACATAATAATTGTAGCAAATTTTAATAATTAGACTTAGGGGTGTCAAATTGGGTTAACGATACAATTTTGGGTTAATCCAAACAGGTTCAGTTCATAATCTAGAGGGTTATTTTGATTGGGCAGTGTAGTTCAGTTCAATTYGGGCCAATTCTAGTGATGGGTTTGCTTTATCGAAAATAGTTCAGTTCGGTCAGATGACATTAGCGGGCGGGTCGAAATTAGTTTGGTCCCAAATCGGTTCGAATGGATTGGGTTAACACGAACTAATTGAATGGTTTGTAATCGAGTTATATTCGGACTTGATTTCAATCGTTATCTGATTATATTCTTAATCAGTTTGTGTCTTCATGTTAGGTCTTTTCAAGTTTGTTAATTTATGTGTGTTGATGAGTGTTTTAAAGTTATATTTTATCGAAACTATATACTTAAGATTAGACAATTAAAATTGCAAGTTATTACAAAGTTAGATAATATTGTTCAAATAGTTTAAGTTTTGGTTGAGAATGGTTCAGATTTATTTTAATTATGTAACGGGTTGATAACAATTCGGTTCAATTTAGTTTTGTCTATAGTATTAGCGGTTTTGTAACGAGTCAATTTCAATTCAGGCTAATTTCGGTTCTGTTTCAGTTCAATTCAGCTTAATATTTTCCAGGCTAGAAACAATTCAAGTCATTTTCAGCTTACGGGTCACTTTCAATTCAGGTTATTTTTGTTTAAGGTTGAAAAAAGTTCAGTTAACCCAGCGGGTTGCAACRCAAACTAACACCCCTACTTGGACTACTAATTAAATGGGAATTTGGCTAGAAAGTGATGAGATAGGGGTGATAATAACAACAAATGCTCAAGGAGTCAAGATATTTTTTACAGGTCATTTTGTGTGGCTCCTGTCACACCTAAATTTAAGTGTGGCATCCAATATTAAAATAATTAATTACATCACAAATAACGGACTCGTATATTATCAAAACACTAAAATATATGGACATACAACAAACCTAATCTAATCCCAAAAAACAACAACAAGCAATTGCATCCCTGCCGCTTTTTCCAGTTTTCTCTCTCCTACCTTCACCACCCTTAATCGATTTTCCCCTAAAATTCACTGTGAAATCACACAAATACAGTAAATCATCAACATTAATCAAATCGTAAAAAGAAAATGAAATTAACAACAATTCAAATGAAATAGAAGATTTGGAAATTCTCAAACTGTTCTTTAATAGTCATACATCAGAAAAATCACAAAATCATTGAGGTAGAAGAAATAGGAGACTGAATGCAATATTTACAACTAGCAATTATGAAGAAATAGAAGAAGATGAGATGATGAATGACAATAATCAGTATTTTCTTACAACAGGTATAATTAATCACTATTTACAAATGACTACATATATGAGAAAAAGTACAGAATTATTAAAATAAAAAGTATTAATGTACTTAAATAGTAACTCATAAACTAGAAAAATAACTCACATAATACATGAAAGTAACCAATTACAAAGAGAATAGTAGTAACACTACGTAAATAGATTAAAAATAACTGTATAAACAAAAAGTAACTAATATATTAAGAAAAGTAATTGTATATTTACAAATCATAATATTTAAATGTTCTGATAAGTAACTCATAAAAAAGTACAAGTAACTACTTGAAAATAACAGTGAATTATCTTTATTGTTTTGCAGTTACTTTACCTTCATTTTCAATAATATGTAGGAAAATGTTAACCCTTAAGGCTATGTTTAAGAATCTAAATAAGGAATATTTGACATTTACTGCACATTCATACATCTATTTTTTGTGTGAATTGTCATGAATTCCTAAACGTTTTTATTTTAAGGTATTTATTATTAAAACAAACCTTAGGGCTACATATAACATAATCCTAAAATGTAACTAAAAAACTGAAATAATAGTTTAAAATGAACACATAATATCCTTAAGATAAGAATTATTATGTTAGAACATCCTATAAACTCTAATTAGCTTAAATTTACTACATAATACAAAAGTAACGGTTTTAAGCTAAAAATAAATAAAATGAGCTATAAGAACTTGACTTGATACTGCATAATAATGAGATGTATAAATTCAATCAAACATTAGAAACAGTACACTTGCACCAAACTCAATCTATCTGCTAAGAAAAGCTAATACATATCTTACATCTTCAAGTAGGAAGTATTTGAAACTATATCTCTTTGCATGACATGTGAAGGATTCTTAATTCAAAGTATACTAGTTTGTATATATATGAAGCTTTTGAATATGTGATCTACTTATACAAATTTTGAAAACTTAATCAATGCTTAAAACATAATTGAAGAAGTAAAAGAGAATTTACCAAAAAAAAAAACAAACAGAAAGCATTTGAAAGTAGAACTCATCAACTATAAAACTAATTCTAGTCTACTTTCAAATCAAACCTTTAAAGGAATTTCATAGGCAGTAAGAGTAAAACAGAGAAGAAGAAGAAAAGAGAGAGAGAAGAGAGAGATAAGTCTCAAATAAAAAGTTAAGAGAGAATTAAGGGGAAAGATAAGAAGTAGAATGAAAATGCAATGAATCACTTGTCTTTATTATATGAATACACGAAACTAAAGAACATGCAAGGTTCATATATGACACTAAAAGTTTCAAATAAGATAAAACAAAAGAAGTGATGCACTGACTAAGTAACTGAAAAATGGACAAATGTAACTGTCATTTATATATACACTTGTCTAACATGTAAGAATATCATATAGTCAACATCAAAGTACCACTCACACACAATAATTGCAACAAAAAAGATTCACACCAAAGAAAAAGGAAAAAAGTGGTCGTGGAGAAGAACTAGATGCAAAGCTTACCTAGGAGCTAAAATCCAAGAAATGGCACATGAAAAGTTGACGACCATATCCTAGCATACACCATCGGTTATCAGGGAAGAACAGACACATGCATAGATCAATAGAAAAAGGTGAACAATTAAATTAATCTTTCAGTGGGACTCAAACCGCACAAGCTTAATTTAATGGCTAAGGAACTGCAAGAAGTGATTCGCTTGGTCATTCAATTATAGATCATATTAAACATACATCTCAAAGAAAGAAAATGAAAGAAATTGACAGAGCTGATGCTCATAATGTAATCGATAACATGTAACAAAGGCAAAATGAAGATTATGCTTACTTTTTCGATTTAAAATAGTAGAAGGAGACAAAGATACAAGTTAACAACAATATTTTGGAGAGATTATGAATGTTGATGATTACACTCTCTATGGTGATGTTGTATATTTGACACAACTTTCAAAACAAACAAATACGACTTGATCTGTGCCCTATAGTGGAATTAACCAATGAAACTGAAGATACATTTCAAGTGTTTTGACACATCAAGAAGTCAATGCAGGAAAGAACAATTAAAATAATATTACTCATCAAAATTTGGCAATGTCAAATGCTATAAGTAAGTACTTCACTACTATATCCTTTAAGGCTCTAACTAAACAATTGTAATCTATAAGTAATTTAGTTACTATTCAACTTATAAGATGTTACTTTTCTGCATTATTCAATTACTTTTTCTAAATGTAATTCTGTTTTGAAATCATATTAGTTTGGTTTAAAGCCACTAGTTACTATTTAGATTATGTGAATTACATCTCTGTATATATAAATACGGAGTACTTTTTACGAATGCAATTTTTGTCTTAAATTACTTTTTCATAACAATTACTTTTATGAAATATCCACGTTTCGTTAGAAAATTAATATAATATTAACTAATGTGAGTTACTTTTATGTTATTATTACATGTAACTGAACTACTAGTTACTTTCCTAATGCAATTAACTCTTGATATTATATTATTTACTTAAACTAATATTATTACTATTTACCTCAGGTGATTTAGTTATTCCCTTCGTTCACTAAATTCAGCCATAAGAAAAACATATATACTATTCATAAATTGTAAAATCTTCTATTCTCGAATATAAAAAGTGGATATAGTCAAGTGGATCATATTTGAATTGTCTTAATGAGTAGATATTAAATTCAATTTTTTATGATTTATATTAATGAAAAATAAAGATATTAGCATACAAATAGTGCATCGACAAACGTAAAAAGTAGAAGTGTCAGGATTTAGTGCAACAAAGGGAGTCTATTTTTGCACTGTGCTAAAATACTATTTCTGAATATTAATTCTGTTCTTAAATTTATCACTGTAGCAACCTAAAAATGTCTCCCCAAATGAGTATCAATGATGAAGTATACCACATGTCGCAATTAATTCGAACTCGAAAATACGGCAATGAACTCGTAATGAACGAAATATATGTGAATCACACTCGAAATATGAGTCAAAGGTCAAATACAAGGCAAAAATATTTTCTTTCGGTTTTCTCGATAATCTCAAGGTTTCAAACAAGTTACGTTGGCGATTCTCATACTTTTTGGTTTTCTCATGTTCGTCACATTTTTCTGAATCCGCCAGTATTTTAAATCATTTTTCTGATTTTTCTATGATTTTCTATGAATTTTGCAATGTTTAAATACGCAGAATACGCAGAAAATACATGAATAATTAGAGAATACGCGGAATGTTCTAGAATCTCCAAGAAATATACTTCTTGCGAAAGGAGGCGTCTAATAATCGTAATTTAGAAAATCGAGATCATGGCAAGAATATTCGATTAAAATATTCAGATTTTTGGAAAAAATATAATACGCAAAGCCTGCGTATATACGCTCCTAGGAGCGTATATACGCAGGATGCTGGAGGCATATATACGCTGGTAGAGCTGCGTATACGCAGCCTTTGAGCGTATATACGCAGCTCACCACGTGTATAACGCTCAATTTTCTTCTCCGCGCCTATAAATACACTTTGCCTCCGACTTTGAGGGGACTTCCACTTTACGATCTAAGCAGACTCAGTCAATCACTACGTATTTGCATTCTCTCTCTCATTCACAAATCTTTCACAAATACACATAACACGAGCTTTTGCGTTCTTTCGATTCGTTTTGACAAGCGAAAACAAGGTTTAATCTGAGATTACTCACTATAATCTCTTCATTCTTTTTTAACTTGATTAACCATTATTATGAGTTCTAATGTAATTATCAATGTAGAAACCTGACTTTGAATCGTCTCATGTAATATGTAGGATTATTATTTATGCTTTTAATTCGTTTTCGCTAACTTATTATTATTATCTCTATCTTGTGAATACTAACGTTTTTCTTTGTCTTAATTAGCATTCAATCAAAGGACATCGCTTTTTAGTTTTTAACATTTGTGTATTTGCAGAGACAAGGTGAGAAGAATACATATATGTCATTATTATGATTACTAACCATTGTTCTTCATGTTTTGTTTTGCACATATTCTATCACATTGTATTATTGCTTAACAAGACCGGAATTATGCTATGCACATTAAAGTCAGATAATCATGACGACCGGTTATCTAAGCCTCTTTTAATATTGACTAACAATAAACGATCGCCTTGTCCATTGTGAAGTCTTCGTTTGTACATAATAGTAACTCACTTAGTATCTTTAGGGCTAGTGCGCTAATAAGTACGAATATGTAAGTGTGGTGCATCAATAAATCGTGCTTAATGGAATTACAATCAGACCGAGTAGAGGCCGCTACATGCGGGCGATTGGGTTACTGATTCAATCTACATGTCCCCGAACCACGACTGGTTACTTGATTGGACGTGGCATTGTTTTGGCACCAACGTTTCGGGCGTCCGTGAATAACCTTTTTAGCAGACGTGGCGACTCCCTTACTCGACAACACTACCCCAACGCACTCACGTGCGGGTTCCGTGGCTCAAGCCCACGCAGAGCACCTCGATGTAGTACCAAGCCGCGCGTCCGCTATACGCGAGGGCGCGACCCACTCCTTACAATTTGGCGACTTCACTGGGGATAATCACCGTTAGGTGAAGTGGACAGACTTGAAAAGTCTCGTAATTCCATGATCACGTTATTGGATTTTGCATTTGCATTGCCTTCAGTTCGCGTTGGTCTTTGTTCGTATGGCTTCTATGCTTGTGTCATGTCTTTGGTTATTGATATAGCGTTTCTATGCTTGAGTCACCATGGGGTCTACTAGCCTTATGTTGGATGTAATGATCGCATGGTACAGTCCACCCTGCGTTGCGCGTTAGAAGCGAGTGTAAGGGGTAATTGGCCATACATCGCTAATTGCAAGTGGTGAAAACTGGACCAAGCTCTGCCCTTAGGCGTGGGTACACTCTCTGACTTAACTAGACCGACCATAGTTGACTTTCATCACGTGTCTTGTATATATGTGCATGTATGGGTCCTAGCCATTGTACAATTCTAGACCTATACACAACACTTTCATATAGTCCATGGTCATCTTTTAGTTCACATCATGCATTTCATAACCCATGTGACTTTAGTTGACCTCTACCTTAGTCGTGACCTAGTTCACTAGAGATTTTGTCCTTCAAACTTTCGACTTAGTCCACACAGGACTTGACCTTAGGTCTTGACCCTTGACTACTAGGGTAGGCACAACTTTGACCTTAGACGTTGACTTAAGATTCACATTAGGATGACCTTACTTCAGCCAACATGGTCGACCTCTAGCATGACCCAACCACTTTAGACATGTGCATACATTCTCACGTATTTGGTGCCTTTCAAAAAAAAAAAAAACAAAAAAAAACAAACAAAAAAAATTCAAAATTCAAAAAAAAAAAAAAAAGCAAAAAATTCAAAAAAACGAAAGGGACCTTGCATTCATACTTCATTCTAGGAAAGATGACCACGGAATTGGACATGCATTGCATCTGTATCATATATTCAATAATGATCAAGGAAGTTCACTAAGGGTTATTTCTTTTTGAACAGGGGTGAAAGCCGCCCATAGCCCTTGCTCACCTGAAGATTGAGCCCTAAGCCCAACTAACTTCCTCAACTTCACTATCCATAGCCTTAACACCACAAAATGGGCCTCCGAACAAGAAAAGCTCCAAAAGCCTTGCGAGCAAGTTAACAGACTAGCTAAGATCAAGGAGTTGCCTCGGTCTTCCTTGGACAAGCTGTTTGAAAAGGCGATCCAAAAGCCATTGACCCCAACTTTTACAAGGACCAACCTCCTCTTGCCCCAACCTTGCAACCAAACTGCCGAAGGATTTCTCACCGAAGACATACCAAGTTCAAGCGACTATGACCCTCGATTCATATAAAGGATTTAAGACCACCATGGCACTAAAGGGATTAACTCTGCCTTGTTTTCCAATGGCTTTCCCCTTTCCTTGGAACCGATATGTCAGAAGTGTTCTTTTCACTTCCTGAGAAAAAATAGCTACTGGGAGACATTTCCCCGCATTCATGGCAAGATACAAGGTAACATTCAGACCAAACATCCTTCCGAGAGCTTGAAATCCTTAACCAGGGAGAATAACGAGGGTTCACTACCTACTGACTAGTATGGAGGAGTTGCTGCCACCCTAGTCTCCGCTCTACTGAAGAAAGATGGTCAAGACTTCTTTCTGGCTCCAACGGAATACAAAAATCATCTCAAGTATCGAGGCCTTACACATTCGCACAAGGTCTAGCACATTGAGTGGACATAGAGAATGATCTTCTTCAATTCACATGAGTCAGTTGGAGTCTTACCTTTAGATGCGAGTCGGAGAGTCCCTTCCCTAGACTTGTATCATTTCTTTTTTTCCATTTCGGGTCTATGTCACTAGGTTTAGGATCAAATTTGCATTAGCCTCTATGTAATAAATTCTTTGTTATAAAAGTTCTTTTTTCTCATTCTTTAGCCTCCCATAGTGTTTCTTAACCTTTATTATTATTATATCTTATCTTGTGATACTAACGTTTTCTTTGTCTTAATTAGCAATTCAATCAAGGACATCGCTTTTAGTTTTAACAATTTGTGTATTTGCAGAGACAAGGTGAGAAGATACATATATTCTTATTAATGATTACTAACCATTGTTCTTCATGTTTTGTTTTGCACATATTCTATGGACACTTGTATATATTGCTTAACAAGACCGGAAATAATGCGTATCACATTAAAGTCAGATAATCAGGACGACCGGTTTCTAAGCACCTTGTTAATATTGACTACATAAAGCGATCGCTGTCCATTGTATGAAGTCTTCGTTTGTACATAATAGTAACTCACTTATAATCTTTAGGGCTAGTGCCTAATAGTTAAATGTAATTTGTGCATCCAATAAATCGTGCTTAATGGATTACAATGAGACCGAGTAGAGGCCGCTACATGCGGGCGGCTTTGGTTACTGATTCAATCCGTACCATGTCCCCGAACCCACATGGTTACTTGATTGGACGTGGGGCCATTGTTTGCACACGTTTCGGGCGTCCGTGAATAACCTTTHTAGGCACGGTGGCGACTCCCCTTACTCGACAACACTACCCCAACGCACTCACGTGCGGGTTCCGTGGCTCAAGCCCACGCAGAGCACCTCGATGTAGTACCAAGCCGCGCGCCCGCTATACGCGAGGGCGCGGCCCACGTCCTACAATCACTATCTATCAACTCACACTCCCTCTGTTTTTTTAGTTATTCCAGTTTTCATTTTGGGATGTTTTCAAATAGTTGTTCCAAATCAATCTAAAAATAGTTTTATTATTTTTTACCTACTTTAATTACTCAATCATTAATGAATTACTTCTTTCTTATGTCAATTTTCATTACTTTACCCAATCTATTCACCCCAAATTACTTTTTCCCAAAAAAAAAATTACTCACGTATTTACTCTTTCACCTAGGGTCCGTTTACATTAATTGAAATCAACTGAACTGAACCGAATTGAATTGAACTGAACTGAACTGAATTATTTAACTTATGATTAATATTGTTAATTATTGATTAATATTGTTAATTATTGATTAATATAGTTAATTATTCATATACTGTGAAATGGTAAGATGGTCTTGATATGTACCATATATTTTTCTTAAAGCATATGTATACCAAATATTTTTATGTATCATATATTGTTAAAGTATTGTATCATATATTGTGACTTGTGAGCCCTGGTATGTATACCATTGTATTATTTTTTTATATTTTATTTCACTACATCCCAAAGCCCAACTCACACTCGACTGCTGCTTTTAATTGATGACCTTYTTCTTGTTGATCAATTAGTATAGATAGCAATTGCCTTGACGTTACATCATTTCATATTCTTTCCATCGTCTATTTAAACTGCAGTAGGAAGCAAATATTTAATATAAAAAAGGAAAAACATCTAACAATAACAATAAAAAATGAAACCTTACTACATGATTACATAATGCAACAAGACAATAAGAAACCAAGGAAGATTTCATATTGTAATGAGTGTTGTAGGRTGAATTTGTTATTTAACATATGCACTATTTATAGGCACATTGAAAAATTAAAAAATAGTTGAAATTAATTGTATTTGTGGTTGAATATTAATTGTAATTGTATGGTTGAAGATTAATTAAAATATGGTTGAAGAATAATTGTATTTGTGTAGTTGAAGATTAATTAGAATATGGTAGAAAATTAAATGTATTTGTATGGTTAAAGATTAATTGTATTTGTGGTGGAAGATTAATTAAAATATGTTTAAAGATTAATTATATTTGTATGGTTAAAGATTAATCGAAATATGGTTGAATATTAATCGAAATATGACTTACTTTTAACACATAACAATTACTATTTATGGAATATCAAGTATAAACTTTCAGTTGCTTTAACTAATCTCAGTTACTATTTAAGTTATACGAAGTCCGTATCGGTTTAACTGCAACAATTGTTTTTCACGCTTATCAAGGAGGAGATTTAAGAGGGTAAACGAACAAATTAATGAAAATTATTTTCAGAGAATCAAGAATGGGATTGTAAGATGCTAATCCTAAAATTATTTCATWTAATTTGTTTGTTTACACCTTTAAATCATCTTCTTGATAAGCGTGAAAAAAAATTGTTGCAATTAAACCGATACGGAGGGAGTATAAATTACTACTCCGTATAACATTACCACTAAGTTAATTTTTCAGTTACTTTTAATCAGGGTCGTTCTTGACTAATTAGGGGCCCTAGGAAAACATAAAAAATGGGCCCTAACTAATGACAGAAATTAGAAAATTAACAATAAAAAATTCATTAAAAACTACCTATTAAATCAAACACATTTTAAATGAATTGCTCTCCCAAAAATATATTTAAGCATAGATGTCTTTAACTAAAACACTACTTTTGTGCTTTTCTTGATTCAAAATCCCTGATAATAGTGTGAACGTCAATATTTCTAACGTATTTTTCCTAACACATAACATTGCAAGGCCATTAACATTTTTTGTTACACTGCTAACCTCAAGTAATTTTTCAATAAATTTAAATTTGAATAAATTTTTGGAATAAATTTTTGGAAAAATTAACAAAAATAATCCCACCTTTGGTGGGTCTTCTCAAAATAATTCCACCTTTCAATATTTCCAAAATAATCCCAACTTCACCCTTACCCTTCCAAAATTGGTCCCAACCGGTTGGTTACCTATACATCAAGTTAATTATACACGTGTCACTCTCTTATTGGCTCTAACTAAATTAATTAAAATTTAATTATAATTAAATTTAAACTAATTAACACTTAAACTCACCCCCCTCTCACCMCCCCTCCTTACCCAGCCACCAGCTCTGACCACCCCTGACCACCCCCTTAGCCACCACCAATCCTCCCCTACCCATACCTACTGCCACCCATCGAAAATCCTTGAAACGCCTCTGCCACCCCCGAAATTCCTCCCCTACCCAGCGAAAACCCTCCCCCCACCCCTCGAAATACTTCCCCCATCACTCGAAAACACTCCCTCACCCCTCGAAAAGCCTCCCCAAACCCTTAACACGGTTTTTCATTGAAGATTGGTGGTATTGCGAGAGGGCGGCGCTGTTGAACGAGAGCTATGGCACGACGACGACGGCGGCTGAGCTATGAGGGAAGAGGTAGGGGTGACGATTGGTCTGTGAGATAGGAGGGAGGGGGTCTGGTGGGTGGTTGTGGGAGAAGGAATGGGGGTTGGTGGGTGGCTGTTAAGGGAGAAAGGGGTGGGTTTTTTTTTAATTTTAGTTTTTTTTTTGTTTAATTAAAGTTGAAAAAGAAGAAAGATGACCTGTTGAGTAGGTTTTAGGTCATCCGGACCAATTTTGGAAGGGTAAGGGTGAAGGTGGGATTATTTTGGGAATATTGAAAGGTGGGATTATTTTGAGAAGACCCACCAAAGGTGGGATTATATTTGTTAATTTTTCCTAAATTTTTTGACAGATATCATAGTCATGGACATTGTTAAAAGAATTCTATATAAATTTTTTACTCAATTAAGAAATTGGAAATCACTCAAAAATCACGATAACTCAATTTAATTTGGAATAATTATATTCAAGCAACTCAAAATCTAAAATAAAAAACTCAATTCAATTCTAAAATCATATTGATTGATGACAATAATTCACAATAAAAACACAAGTTTAAATTCTACATACATAAAAAAACTAAATTCGAAAAAGAACCCTCGAATAATCAAATTGTGCGTTTTATTAATGAATTATTCATTTTTTGGATGAATTGTGAATTATTTATATGATCAATTGTGATTTTCTAAAGGAAGTAAATTTTAGAGATTTTTTTTTGGAAAATTGACAGAGACAATAAGGAATAAAAAATTTATGTGAATGACTTTTGGAAACAAGATATATTTGAATTTGGCGAATTGATGAATTATTTTGGAAAGTCACTAAGTCAAAGTTGGATTATTGCCTACAATATTACTGAATCGGTGAATGCATGCATGCAATTGCTTTTTTTTTCAGCTAGTTTTCTRTGCAACTAGCCACACCTTAAATTTTGTGTGGCTGGCAATACTCATAACGYACTCCGTTAGTCCGTACAACATTAATAAACTAAAGAATACAAMTATAAGAGGCCACATCAAAACCTAAAATTAATCCACAAAAAAAAATCTGCTGCTTCTCTCTCCTTCTGCAATCTTCTCCTTCTCTCTCCTTCTTCAATCTTCTGYAATCTGTCCAACCTTTCTCTTCAGCAATATCTACGGTGAAATTTTTTTWAAAAAAAAATGAAAACAAAAAAACAATCAAGAGAAAGAGAAGATTCAGCAAAATTTTCAAACAAACCGATGGAAGTCGAAAACATTGAAGATTCAATTTAATTGAACATTTGCAACTCACAAATTATGAAAATTTTGAAAATGAAGATAATATTGCAAACGATGAAGATGATCAAAACGATGAATAAGACATAATAAACGTCTTCTTAAAAACAGGGAACAATTTTGAAATAAAAAAATCAATTATTCTGATTACTTTTTGTATACATTGTGATTACTTTTTACATATCATGTGATTACTTTTTCAATACATAAATGATTTCTAAAAAAATAGTGTGTAAACACAACAAAACAATATAANCATAATTAGCTAAAATTTAACTACATAATACAAAAAGTAACGGTTTTAAGCTAAAAATTAAATAAAATGAGCTATAAATGAAACTTGACTTGATACTGCATAAAGTAATGAGATGGTATAAAATTCAATCAAAACACTTAGAAAACAGTACACTTGCACCAAAACTAATCTATCTGCTAAAGAAAAGCTAATACATATCTTTACATCTTCAAGTAGGAAAGTATTTGAAACTATATCTCTTTGCATGACATGTGAAGGATTCTTAATTCAAAGTATACGTATTTGTATATATATGAAGCTTTTGAATATGTATCTACTTATACAAATTTTGAAAACTTAATCAAATGCTTAAAAACATATTGAAAGAAGTAAAAGAGAAATTTACCAAAAAAAAAAACAAACAGAAAAGCATTTGAAAGTAGAAACTCATCAACTATAAAACTAATTCTAGTGCTACTTTCAAATTCAAACCTTTAAAAGGAATTTCAAGGCAGTAAGAGTAAAACAGAGAAGAAGAAAGAAGAAAAAGGAGAGAGAAGAAGAGAGATAAGTCTCAAATAAAAAGTTAGAGAGAGAAATTAAGGGGAAAGATAAGAAGTAGAAATGAAATGATGAATCACTTGTCTTATATTATATGAATACCGAAACTTAAAGAACATGCAAGGTTTCATATATGACACTAAAAGTTTTCAAATAAGATAAAAAAAAAAGAAGTGATTGACTGACATAAGTAACTGAAAAATGGACAAAATGTAACTGTCATTTATATATACACTTGTCTAATCCATGTAAGAATATCATATAGTCAACATCAAAGTACCAACTTCAACACAATAATTGCAACAAAAAAAGATTCACCACCAAAGAAAAAGAGAAAAAAAGTGGTCGTGAGAAGAACTAGATGCAAAGCTTACCTAGGAGCTAAAATCCAAGAAGATGGCACATGAAAAGTTGACGACCATATCCTAGCATACAACCATCGGTTATCAAGGGAAGAACACGAACACATGCATAGATCAAATAGAAAAAGGTGAAACAATTAAATCTAATACTTTCAGTGGGACTCAACCGCACAAGCTTTAATGTTAATCTAAGAACTGCAAGAAGTTGATTCGCTTGGTCATTCAATTAATAGATCATATAATACAGATACATCTCAAAGAAAAAAATGAAAGGGACAATTGACAGAGCTGATGCTCATAATGTAATCGATAAACATGTAACAAAGGCAAACATGAAGATGTACGCTTAACTTTTCTTCGATTTAAAATAAGTAGACTGGAGACAAAGATACAAGTTAACACAATATTTTGGAGAGATTATGAATGTTGATGATACAACTCTCTATGTGATTGTTATAATTTGACACAACTTTCAAAAACAAACAAATACGACTTGATCTGCCCCTATGTTGAATAACCAAATGACTGAAGATACATTTCAAGTGTTCTTGACCACATCAAGAAGCAATAGCAGGAAAAGAACCAATTAAAATAATATTACTACATCAAAATTTCGGGCAATGTCAAATGCATAAGTAAGGTACGTTCCTCTGATATCCTTTAACTCTAACTTAAACTTTGTAATCTATACAGTAATTTTAATTACTATTCAAAGGCGTTATAAAGATTCTTTTCTGCATTATTCAATTACTTTTTTAAATGTAAATTCTGTTTTGAATCATTATTAGTTTGGTTTAAAGCCGACTAGTTACTATAGATTATGTGAATTACCATCTCTGTATTTATATAAATACGGAGTACTTTTTACGAAATGCAGTTTGTCTTAAATATACTTTTTCATACAAATTACTTTTCATGAATATCCAGTTTTCGTTAAGAAATATTAATATATATTAACTAATGTGAGTTACTATTATGCTTATATTACATGTAACTAACTAGCTAGTTACTTTCCTACATGACAATGTACTCTTGATATCTAATTATTTACTTAACTAATATTATCTTACTTTTACCTCAGGTGATCTTAGTTATTACCCTTCTTCACTAAATTCAGTCCATAAGAAAAACTTATACTACTCTCATAATTTGAAATTTCTCATTCTCGTAAATATAAAAGTGGATATAGCAAGTGGATCTATTTGAATTGTCTTAATAGTAGATTAATTAATAACAATTTCATTAAGATTTACATTAAATGAAAAAATAAAGCTATTAAGCATACAAATAGTGCATCGACAAACGCTAAAAGTAGAAGTGTCTGATATTACGTGCAACAACAGGGAGTCCTATTATTTGCAACTTGCTAAATACCTATTTCCTGAATATTAATTCCATGTCTTAAATTTATCACTGTAGACACCTAAAAATGTCTCCGGCCACAATGAGTAAATCAATGATGAAGATATACCACATGTTCGCAATTAATCTCGAACTCGGAATACGGCCAATGAACTCGTAACTGAGCTGAAATATGTGAAGGTCACACTCGAAATAATGAGTGTCAAAGTCAAATACAAGGCAAGAAATATTTTCTTTCGGTTTCCGATAATCCTCAAAGCGTTTTCAAACCAAGTTACGTATGCGATTTCATTACTTTTTGGTTTTCATCATGTCTCGTCACATTTTCTGAATCGGCCAGTATTTTTATCATTTTTTGATTTTCTCATGATTTTCTAGATATTTTGCAAATGTTTAAATACGCAGAATACGCAGGCAAAGTACATGAATAATTAGAGAATACGCGAAGTTCTAGAATCTCAAAGAACTATACTTCTGCGAAAGGAGGCGTCTATAATCGTAATTTAAGAAAATCGAGATCATATGCAAGAATTATTCCGACTTAAAATATTCAGATTTTTGGAAAAAAATTATACGCAAAGCTGCGTATAAGTACGCTCCTGAGGAGCGTATATACGCAGGAATGCTGGGGCATATATACGCTGGTAGAGCTGCGTATACGCAGCCTTTGAGCGTATTACGCAGCTCACCACAGTGTATAACGCTCAATTTTCATTCTCTCGGCCTATAACATAACTTTGCCTCGACTTTGAGGGACTTCCACTTTACGATCTAAGCAACTCAAGTCAATCACTACGTATTTGCATTTCTCTCTCTCATTCACAAATCTTTCACAAATACATTACATAAACAGAGTCTTTGCGTTCTTATCGATCGTTTTGACACAGCGAAAACAAGGTTTATATCTGAGATTACTCACTATAATTCTCTTCACTCTTCTTTTAACTTGATTGAACCATATTATGAGTTCAATTGTAATTATACAATGTAGAACCTGACTTTAAACCCCCTCGTCTCATGTAAATTGTAGATATCTATTTATGCTTTTAATTTCGTTTTCGCTAAATTTATTCATATTATCTCTATCTGTGAAATACTAACGTTTTTTGTCTTGCTTAATAGCAATCCAATTCAAAGGACATCGCTTTTTAGTTGTTTTAACATTTGTTGTATTTGCAGAGACAATGGGAGAGAATACATATATGTCATTATCATGATTACTAACCACTTGTTTCTTCATGTTTGTTTGCACATATTCTATCACATGTGTATATATTGCTTTAACAAGACCGGAAATTACTCGCTATGCACATTAAAGTCAGATATCATGGACGACCGGTTACTAAGCCACTTTTAGATATGAACTAACATAAACGATCGCCTTTGTCCATTTCTAGAAATCTTCGTATGTACAAATAGTACTCACTTAGTAATCTTTAGGGCTGTTGCGCTACATAAGTTACGAATATGTAAGTTGTGGTGCATCACAATAAATCGGTTAATGGATATTACAATCAGACGAGTAGAGGCCGCTACATTTGCGGGCGATTGGGAGTATTCTGCAATTCAATCCGACATGTCCCGAACCACGACTGGTTAACTTGACTTGACGTGGGCATTGTTTTTGCAACCACGTTCTCGGCGTCCTGTGAATAACCTTTTTAGCCAGACGTGGGCGACTCCCTTACTCGACAACACTACTCCCAATCCGCACTCTACGTGCGGGTTCCGTGGCTCAAGCCCACGCAGAGCACCTCGATGTAGTACCAAGCCGCGCGTCGCTATACGCAAATGGGCGCGACCCAACTCCTCTACAATTTGGCGACTTCACTGGGGATATGCACGTTAGGTAAGTGGACAGACTTGAAAGTCTTCGTAGATTCCATGATCCACGTTATTGAATTTTTGCATTTTGCATTGTGAGCTCCGTTGTCTTGATTGAGGCTCTGCTTTTCAGCTCTTTGGTTCTCGATATAGCGTGTTCTATGCTTGAGATCTACCATGCGGGTTACTACCTTGGCTGTGCATGTGTTAATATGATCGCATGGCTAAGGCAGTCCTATCCCGCCTGCCGTGTGGACGTGTTAGCGATGCGTAGTGCAAGGGTAATTGGCCCATACATCGCTAATTTGCAATGGTGAAACACTGGACCAAGCTCTGCTTAAGCCGTGGGTACACTCTCTGACTTAACCTAGACCGGACCATGTTGACTTTCATCACGTGTCTTGTATTAGTGCTTGGTATGGGTCCTGCCATTGTACAATTCAGTACCTAGTACACAACACGTTTCTAAGTCCATGGTCATCTTTTAGTTCACATCATGCATTCAATCAACACCATGTGACTTTAGTTGGACCTCTACCTCTTAGTCGGTGACACTAGTTCACTAGAGTTTTTGTCCTTCAAACATTTCGACCTTAGGTTCCACAACAGAGACTTTGACCTTAGGTCTTGACCCTTGACTACTAGGTAGGCACAAGACGTTTAGACGCTTAAGACTGTTACTTAAGATTCACATTAGGATGACCTTAACTTCAGCCAACATGGCTCGACCTCTAGGCATGACCCTAACACTTTAGACAGTGCATACTCTCACGGTATATTGTGCCTAGTTATCAAAAAAAAAAAAAAAAACAAAAACAAACAAAAAAAATAATTCAAATTCAAAAAAAAAAACAAGCAAAAAATTCAAAAAAACAAAAAGGCAACCTTCATTTCTACATCCATTCTAGGAAAGATGACACGGAATATGGACTGCATTTTGCGATCTGGTATCCATTATTCAATAATATCAAGGAAGTTTCACTAAGGGTCTATTTCTTTTTGAAACAGAGGGGTGAAGCCGTCCCATAGCCCGTTGCTTCACCTGAAGATTGAGCCCTACCCAACCCAAACCTTCCGTCCAACCTTACATCCAATTAGCCTTAAACCACAAAAATGGGCCTCCAACAAGAAAAGTCCAAAAGCTGCAGCAAGTTCACAACTTGAGCTAAGATACAAGGAGTTGACTCTCGGTGCGATTCTTCCTGACAAAGCTGTTTGAAAAGGCGATCCAAAGCCATTGACCCCAACTTTTACAAGGACCAACCTTCCTCTTGCCCCAACCTTGCAACCAAACTGCCACGAAGGATTTCTCACCAAGACAACCAGTTCAAGCCGACTATGACCCTCGATTCATATAAAGGATTTAAGACCACCATGGACTAAAGATAATACTCTGCCTTGTTTCCAAATGGCTTCCCCTTCCTTGGAAACCGATATGTCAGAGTGTTCTTTTCACATTCCTGAGAAAGAAATAGCTATGGGAACATCCCACGCATTATGCAAGATACAAGGTAACCATTCAGACCAACATCCTTCCGAGAGCTTAACCTTAACGCAGGGAAATAACGAGGGATTACTACCTTATCTATGCCTAGTTGGAGAGAGTTGGCTGCCCCCTAGTCTCCGCTCCTATTCTAAGAAGATGGTCAAGACCTTCCGATTCTGGCTCCACGGAATACAAAACGATCTCTCAAGTATCGAGGCCCTTACCACATCGCACAAGGTCTACGACATTGAGTGAATAGAGAATATCATTCTTCAATTCACATGAGTCAGTTTGGTAGTCTACCCTTTAGATCAGTCGAGAGTCCCTTCCCTGACTCTGTATCATTTCTTTTTCCATTTCGGGCTATTCACTAGTTTGGTCAAATTCTGCACTTAAGCCTCTATTTAATAAATTCTTGTTATAAAATTCTTTTTTCTCCATGTTCTTTAGCCTCCTATAGTTTCGTTTAACCTTATTATTATTATATCTTATCTTTGTGATACTATACGTTTTTCTTTGTCCTTAATTAGCAATTCATATCAAGGACTAACCGCTTTGTTTTTAACAATTTGTGTATTTGCAGAGACAGGTAGAAGATACATATTTCATTATTATGAATACTAACCATTGTTTTCAGTTTTGTTTTGCACCATATTCTATACACTTTATATATTGCTTAACAAGACCGGAATAATGCGTATCACATTAAAGTCAGAATAATCGAGGAACGACCGGTTTTCAAGCACACCTTGTTATTTGACACAATTAAAGCGACTCGCTTGCCATGTGTAGAAGTCTTCGTTTGTACATAATATAACTCACTTTATAATCTTTAGGCGTGCGCTAATAAGTTCAAATGTAATTGATGCATCCATAAATCGTGCTAAGGATTTACACATAGAGACCGAGTAGAGGCGCTGCTACATGCGTTGGGCTTTGGTGTATCTATTCAATCACTGTACATGTCCCCTGAACCCACACTGGATTCTTGATGGACGTGGGTGCCATTGTTTTGGCAACCACCGTTTCGGGCGTCCGGATAACCTTTTTAGGCCCATACCGGTGGCGACTCCCTACTCGACACACTACCCCACGCACTCACGTGCGGGTTCCGTGCTCAAGCCCCGCAGAGCACCTCGATGTAGTACCAAAGCCGCGCGCCCGATACGCGAGGGCGCGGCCAACGTCCTCACAATCAGCTATCCTATCACTCACACTCCATCTGTTTTTTAGTTATTCCAGTTTTCTCTTTGGATTGTTTTCAAATAGTTGTTCAATCAATCAAAATAAGTTTTATTATTTTTTACTACTTTAATTACTCAATCATTAATGAATACTCTTTCTTATGTCAATTTTATTCACTTTACCCCAATCGATTCACCCCAAATTACTTTTTCCCAAAAAAAATTACTCACGATTTACTCTTTCACTAGGGCTCCGGTTACTAATTGAAATTCAACTGAACTGACCGAATTGAATTCAACTGAACATGAACTGATTATTTAACTATGATTATATTGTTAATTACTTGAAATTAGTTGCTTATTATTGATAATAATTATATAATAACTGTGAAATGGTAAGAGTCTTACTATGTCCATTATCTTTTCTTAAGCATATGTATACCAATTATTTTTATGTATCTATAGTTAAAGTCATGTATCATTATTGTGATGTGACCCTGGTATGTATACCATTGTATTATTTTTTTATTTTTAATTCACTACATCCCCAAGCCCAACTCACATCACTGCTGCTTTTAATTGATCCTTCTTCTTGTTGATCAATTAGTTTAGAGCATTGCCTTACGTTACATCATTCCATATTCTTTCCATCGTCTATTTAAACTGCAGTAGAGCAATAATTTAAATAAAAAGGAAAAACATCTAACATAACTAAAAAATGAACCATACTACTGAATTAATAATGCAACAGAACAATAAAAACCAGGAAGATTCATATTGTAATGAGTGTTGTAGGTGAATTTGTTATTTAACATATGCCACTAATTTATAGGCACATTGAAAAATTAAAAATATGTTGAAATATAATTGTATTTGTGGTTGAATATAATTGTAATTGTTGGTTGAAGATTAATTAAAAATATGTTGAGAATAATTGTATTTGTGTAGTTGAAGATTAATAGAATTATGGTAGAAGAAATGTATTTGTATGTTTAAAGATTATGTATTTGTGGTGGAAGATTAATTAAATATGTTTAAGATTAATTATATTTGTATGGTTAAAGATTAATCGAAATGGTTGAATTTAATCGAAATATGACTTACTTTTAACACATAACATGTACTATTTATGGAATATCAAGTATAACTTTGCGTTGCTTTACTAATCTCAGTTATATTTATTTTACAAGTCCGTATCGTTTACTGCAACATTGTTTTTCACGCGTTATCAGGAGGAGATTTAGAGGGTAAACGAACAAATAATGAAAATTATTTTCAGAGAATCAAATGGGATGTAGATCTAATCCTAAATTATTTCATTTAATTGTTTGTTACCCTTTAATCTCTTCTTTGAAGCGTGAAAGCAATTGTTGCAATTAAACCGATACGAGGAGTATAAATTACTACTTCCGGTATACGTTATCACTAAGTGTAACTTTTCAGTTACTTTTGGGTCTTAGGTCTGTTCTTGACTAATTAGGGGCCCTAGGAAACATAAATAATGGCCCAAACTTATGACAGAAATTAGAAATTAACAATAAAAAATTGATAAAACTACCTATTAAATCAATCACTTCTTTGAATTGCTCTCCCCAAAATATATCTATAGCATAGATGTCTTTGCTAAAACACTACTTTTGTGCGTTCTTGATTCAAAATCCCTGATAGTGGTGGCGTCAATATTTCTAACGTATTTTTCTTCATATGCTACATTGGGGTACCGTGTTTGAAGGCGCATTAACTTTTTGTTTCACTGCTAACCTCAAGTAAGTTTTTCAATAAATTTAAATTTGAATAAATTTTTGGATAAATTTTTGGAAAAATTAACAAAATAATCCCACTTTGGTGGGTCTTCTCAAAATAATTCCACCTTTCAATATTCCAAAATAATCAACTCTCCCCTTACCCTTCAAAATTGGTCCCAACCGGTTGGTTACCTATACATCAAAGTTAATATATAACGTGTCACTCTCTTATTGGCTCCTAACTAAATTAATTAAATTTATTATTAATTAATTTAAAACTAATTAAACTTTAAACTCACCCCCTCTACCACCTCTTACCCAGCCACCACGCTCTGACCACCCCTGATCCATCCCCTTAGCCCCCCCATCCTCCCTACCGCATACCTATCTGCCACCATCAGAAATCCTTGAACGCCTCTGCACCCCCAATTCTCCCCTACCCGCGAAACGAAAACCCTCCCCCCACCCTCGAAATTCCTTGCCCCATCACTCGAAACACTCCCTCAACCCGCCGAAAGCCTCCCCAAACCCTAACACGGTTTTTCATTGAGATTCGTGTATTGCGACTGAGGGCGGCGTGAATATTGACGAGCTGCTATGGCCCGACGACGCGGCGGCTGACGCTATGAGGAAGAGGTAGGGTGACGATTTCTGTGAGATAGGAGGAGGAGGGATCTGGTGGGTGGTTGTGGGAGAGAATGGTTAGTTGTGGCTGGCTGTTAAGGGAGAAAGGGGGGGTTTTTTTTTAATTTTAGTTTTTTTATTGTTTAATTTAAAGTTGAAAAAGAACGAAGAATACCTGTTGAGTAGGTTTTAGGTCATCCGACCAATTTGGAAGGTAAGGGTGAGTGGGATTTATTTGAGAAGGACCCCACCAAGTGCGGATTATACTTGTTAATTTTTCCTCAATTTTTTGACAGATATCTATCATGATACATTGTTAAAAGTTCATATAAATTTTTTACTCCATTAGAAATGATCACTCAATAATACCGATAACTCAAATTGTAATTTGGCATATTAGTATCTCAAGCACTCAAAATCTTAAAATACAACAAACTCAATTCAATTCTAAATCTATGATTGATGACCTAATTCCATAAATACACACAATGTTTATTCTACCATACATAAAACTAATCGAAAAAGCACCTCGAATAATCAATGTGCGTTTTATTAATGAATTATTCATTTTTTGGATGAATGGAATTATCTATATGCATCAATTGTGATTTTCTAAAGGAAGTAAATTTAGAGAGTTTTTTTTGGAAATTACAGAGACAATAAGGAATAAAAATTTTAGTGAATGACTTTTGGAACAAGATATATTTTATTTGGCGAATTGCATGAATTATTTGGAAAGTCACTAAGTCAAGGTGAGTTATTGCTACAATTACTGAATCGGAATAGTGCATTGCAATTGCTTTTTTTTTCAGTCTTAGTTCTCATCTATGCAACTAGCACACCTTTAAATTTTGTTGGCTGGCAATACTCATAACGCACTCCGTTAGCTTCATCACTTAATAACTAAAGAATACAACTATAAGAGGCCACATCAAACCTAATATATCCACGAAAAAATCTGCTGCTTCTCTCTCCTTCTGCAATCTTCTCCTTCTCTTCCTTCTTCATCTTCTGCAATTGCCAAACTTTCTCTTCAGCATATATCTACGGTGAATTTTTTTTAAAAAATGAAAACAAAAAACAATCAAGAGAAAGAGAAGATTCAGCAAATTTTCAACAACAACGATGGAAGTCGCGAAACATTGAAGATTCATTTAATTGAACATTTGCACTCACACTTATGAAAATTTTGAAAATGAAGATTAATATTAGCAACGATAAGATGATCAAAACGATGAATAAGACATTATAAACGTGCTTTCTTAAAAACAGGGAATATTTAATAGAATAAAAATCGATTATCCTGATTACTTTTTTTGTAGCATCTGTATATTTTTAACATTCATGGTGCAGTTCACTTTTTCATATACTAAATGATTTCTAAAAAAATCGTTGTGTAAAACGAACGAAAAACATATAAAGTATAAAGCGAACTCGTATTAATTATGAACTTAGCTTTTTCTGACATGTTACAATTACTTTTTTGGTTATTGAACTCGTTTTTTTGAATTATATGACACTACTTTTCTGAAATATCACAATTACTTTTTGAATTTAGACATACTTTTCTGATTAATGATACTTTTACGAATTCATGAACTTACTTTTTAAATAGATGAACTACTTTTATGAAACTATGCACGAATTCTACTTTTTCGAAGATCAGAGCTACTTTTCGACTTATCTGAACTATTTTATTGAATATGAAACACTTTTATGGTAAGTATATGAACACTTTATTGAGTGATAATATCTAGATTACTTTTCCGAATTATAAGAACTACTTTTACGAATTATAAGAACTACTTTTACGAAATATACGAACTACTTTTATGAATAATATGAACTACTGTTCTGAATTATATGAACTACTTTTATTACATACCTTAAAATCTTCACAACAAAGCATTTCCACCTAAATCTCCTTGCACGAATAGTGATTCCAGTTAGAATTTTGTTTTTGCATGTAAAGCATTCTGATATCTTTCTTCAGATCTATAAGTTTAAAATTTCAAAACAAAACAGAACGAAATTCAAAATTTAAAAATTCAAAATATCTTCATCTTGTTGAATTACTTTTGAACAAAAAAACTAAAATAAGAAAACTGAACTCTTGAACTCAAATCTACTACAAATCACAAAGAAAAAACAAGTGAAAAACAAAAACAAGAGAGAAGTAGAAAGGAAAACGAGAAACGAGAGAGAAGCAAAGAAAGAAACAGAGAGAAGAAGAGAGAGAAACAAAGAGAAAATTTWAGAGAGGGAAAGTGAAAATAGAAAATAGATTGACAAATGATAATGAGATGTCACATGGCATATAAATAATAAATTTAAAAATACCTCAATATGACAGCACATGACTTTAAAAAAACACATGATTGCAAACCAAATGAACATAGAATTACTTTACAGTAGAAAAAGAACTACTTTACCTCATAATAATAACATACTTTTCAACAGAAAATGAATTACTTGAGAGAAGTACTTTTACCCAAAAAAAATATATGAACTACTTTTATGAAATATCACAATTACTTATCTGAATTATAAGAAGTACTTTTACAAATTATATGAACTACTTTTATGAAATATCACAATTACTTTTCTGAATTATAAGAAGTACTTTTACGAATTATATGAACTACTTTTATGAAATATCACCATTACTTTTTCTGAATTATAAGAAGTACTTTTAAGAATTATATGAACTACTATTATAAAATATTTGAACTATTTTGGTTTCACAACTGATAATTGGCAACAAATCTATGATGCTTTTAAAAGGCATTCAAAAGCAGTAGGATTYCGGATTAGAAAATTAACAACAAGATACACACTGCACACAAGGCAAAAAAGGAGAATAAAGGGATTACTTTTTATATATATTGTGATTACTTTTTATATATACTGTGATTACTTTTTCAAAACATAAATGATGTTTWAAAAATAAAGGGGATAAACACAAAAAAATAACAGATAAACACAAGTCACTAAGCACAAATGCCACCAACTCAACTTAGAGCATTGTTTAAGTTCTTTAACTCAAAACGAAAAATTCATAAACACTAATAAAGGGACATTTTTTTTTCAAAAAAAAAGACTCACAATTCATAAAACAAAACTTAAAACAGAAATATTTTTGTTTTTTTGTTTTTTTGTTTTTTTTAAAAATGTTCCAAGCAATTTAATTAACAAATTTCAATCTCAGATGCTTGAAAGACAACACAAATTCAACCTTAGAATAGAAATCAAGTCAATAAACGCATAAAATACAACAAATTACCAGAATCGCAAAAAACAACGAACACAAACATTTTCAATATTTGCGGAATAAATGAACTAAAAGCAAAACTAAGAAATCAAATCGACCTCAATAATATCATGTAATCAAATGATATTAGGATGATTAATTTGCTTGAGGATGAAAATCTTAGATATGAGAGATTCTTGCAACTTCTCATTCAATCGAGACATGCAAATCTCCTTAATCGCACTTGAGTGCCATGAACTCTATGACGAGCGTGCCAAACTATCGAAAATGAACCTAATCCAATTTTCTTTCCTACCAAATATTCTCCAACACAAACAAAGAATTTCTATTTCGTCATTTTCGAAGTAAAATTCAATGTAATTTCAACTTTAGAAGAAAAAAATGATGAATAAAACAGGAAATTCATTGAAGATGAGCAAAATTAGAAACGAAAGTTAAGATGGAAAGAGAAATGCAAGAAGGAAATGAAGAAGAACAAGGATTGCTTTTGAAAAAATAAAGAAAAGAAAAGAAACAAGAGAGAAATGAGAGAAGAAAATAAAGAAATGAATGAAATGGGAAGTAGTTGATAAGACGGAAGAGAAGAAACAAATGAAGGAGCACGATATTAATAAAAAAAATAACGGACAATCGTACAGCAAAACGGAGTCCGTTATCTTAAATGGATTGGTTTGTGTAGAATTAAATGGGCCGCCCAAAATATAAGAGGCCACAAAACAAAATTATTTGTGGCCAGCCACATATAAAAGTTTGTCTTTTTTTTAAGGTAAAATTGGTCTCAACACTCTAAACTATCGCTTGGGTACGCCCAACACCTGAACTTCTTGTAGTTGCTAAAACATCACAAACTAATGTATTGAGTGCACGTAGTGTGTACTTTTTTTTCAACTTTCTGACCATTACTTCACTTGAAAAAGATGATGTTTTAAAAAATAAAAATTTTAAATGACTTTTTTGGTTAATTAGATTTTTTTAGGGAAGAAATTCACATTTTTTGGTGAAATAATGGCACGCGTTGCACCCAACACATTAGTTTGTGGTGTTTTAGCAAYTACGCGAAGTTCAAGGTGTTTAGCGCAYGTAAGCAATAAYTAAGAGTGTTGAGGCCAATTTTGCCTTTTTTTTAAAAAAAACATTGCACTACTAGAATAAAATTATGGGCCCTAAGCGTGGACCTGATCGCTCCACCCCAGGTTCGAGCCTGATTTTAACTCATATCAGTTACTTTTTAAGTTTTAGCTTATATAACAATTATTATGATTGCCTAAACAATTCTTAACTATTAAACAAAAATATAGCTATTCGACAAAGTTAMTATTTCGTAATTTGAATGAAAAATAACTAACATAATAAATGAAAAGTATTTGTTTTAAAACAAAAAAAGTAACTAACATAATAGATAAAAAATAACTATTTTCTCTGTAACCAATTATGTGCAACAAAGGGGTATTATTTGAGTCACATAAAATATTACTTTGTTGCACTTAAATGGTTATGGAGGAAGTAGTACAAATCGAAAACAGGGAAAGTAACTCACATAATACATGAAAAGTAACTATTTATAAACAGAATAATAGTAGCTAACATATGATAGATAAAAAGTAATTACTTCCTCCGTTTCCAAATAATTGCACCATTGTGCCTTTTGCGGATTCTGAGGCAATTTTTTGATGGGGTAATTAGGTGTGTTAAAGGGTAGTGTGATTAAGTAGGTGGGGTATAAGGAAAATAGTGTTAGAGTARTTAATTGTTTTGGGCCCACCACATGGTTGTAGTGTTAGAGGTTAATTACAAAAATTGTAAGGGTATAAAGGTCAATTCATCCCAAAAAAGATACCAAAAGTAGTTATATAAAGTAAAGTGGTGCAATTATTCAGAAACTTCCGTAATAGGAAACCGGTGCAATTATTCAGAAACGGAGGAAGTATATAAAACTAGAAAAGTACTTCACGCAATGCATAAAAAGTAATTGTTTATAAACAAAAAAGTAAAATAATTGATAAAAAATAACTAGATAAAAGTTGAAAACTAACTCACATATATCATAAAAAGTAACCATTTATAAATAGAATAGTAACTAACATAAAACATAAAAAGTAACTGTTTATAAATAGAAATGTAACTCATATTGTAGATAAAAACAAATTACAGCGTACATGAAATTAGAAAATAACTCAAATCTATACTATACTACTAAAATAAGCCAYAGACTATCCACGTGTYATGCTGTTATAAAAAATTTTCCCGACCAAATTCTTTCCCTATTACTAAGCCTTCTACTTATTTCTAAAGCTTTTAGTAAATAAAATATATTTATTGCTTCTTTGACTCTTTGACAACTGTAAAAATATCTAAAATGTTTTTGGTGACTTTACAATGCCCACTTTCATCGCCAACTTGCATTGCTTCCTCTCTCATCTATCTCCTTTCCTCTCCTCTCATTCTAATATCTTATTTGCTATTAATTAAATCTCAATTCAATATTACTACTTCGAGCCTTCAACGGTGTCATGACTACTCCGACAAGATGATAATCAACGAACTCTTAGCGATAAACCTCTCTAGTAGCTACGCCACTTCCTCCGACTCCTCAACTCACTAGAACTTCCTCTTTCCACTCCTTACCTTATTTGTAAACAGAAAAGTAACTCACATTATAGATAAAAACAAACTACTCCGCACATTAAACTAGAAAAGTAACTCAAATAATAAACTAAAGGGATTTTTTTTCCCATATACCCCTGACTTTTAGCCTAATAACTCATATACCCCCGTGTTTTTAGAAACAACCCATATACTCCCCACATCACAGAAWATAACCCAAACACCCTTACTCTAACGGAAAAACTAACACCGTTAGTCTTTTCTTCAATTTACCTCTAATTAACCCTTAATCCCTTCTCTCTCCTTTCTTCCTACCTSAATTACCACTACCAAGCTTTTTCTCTCCTCTCTTAACCTCATCAGTTTTTCTCTCCTCCCTCCACCCTCACAGGTTTCTCTCTCCTCTCTCCACCCTCACAGCTTCTTCAATTGCTTCTTTAGCTTTGCACCTGAAATTTCCCCAATTTGTCTCAGAAGCTTCGACACCAAATCCACCATTATTGAAACTTCGACCCACGAATTGGGTGTGTTTTTGGTTGGTACGTGTAGACACCTAAAAATGTCTCCCCAAA